>JADDOH010005255.1:0-125472 GCA_016648135.1 Agrypnia vestita | reverse complement strand
AATACATATATTTGCTATCTACGAAATACCACATTTTTGAAGTGAAACTTCTTTATGAATAAATAGATAAGATCTCGGGGATGGTTTGTTCGAAAGGATTCTACAACAGCCCGTGAGTTTATATGAAATAATAGTTTCTTTGAATGCTAATTTTGGTCTTTAAACCCTCAGCATCTCTGCTGAGAGGGGTAGAGGCCCCGCGCCCGCCTAAACCCGGTGGCCGACTTCCTAAGTGACTAAACGGCCCCCCTTGTTCCTCCGGAACTTACTGCATCCCGAGACTCTATCTCTTCTTTACGAGATGTGATCCCGTGACGCCCCTCTTTTAGGCTTATAATTGAGAAGGCCGTACTCTTTTGGTACGAGTTTCTGATGATGTGTGTTGTCTTGAGGCGCCTTTCTTTTAGGCCGGTGTTTGAAGAATCATGTACTCTTTTGGTACGAATTGATGACGACATTAGCCTCCTTTGCGGGCATAGTCAGCGATGTTACAAATTATTGTGCAATCTCATTATGCCTTTTCAGAATGGCGTCCCACGATTCTGCATCTTGCAACATTTACTTTGGACAAATGTTAGAGTGTTAGTAACATATTTATAATATCCCAGCTATTCCATATGAGTGAATGATTTTTATACTGATTCTAGCTCTGTCTTTTTACAGAGGATGAAATAGAAGTTAACGTTTTCTATTGAGATTTCATAGCATTCAAGCATGGAAATCCTTCCAAAGTCAGAGAATTCACGACGTTGGTTTACGCTGTTTTTGAGCAAGATGAGGCGCGAAGGTCGAGTCTAGTGGCCACTCCGATCAACAAGGGAGGTCCCGCTTTTAAGAGTACCTCACAGGGGCTTGCGCGAATTCCAGGCTTATGACACGAGCGTCATCCACAACCTCACCTAGCTCAACGTTCGTAAACCAGAAAACTCCAATGTCAGTTAGATCTCCCCATTCTGTCCTTTACTCGTCGTTCTGAAGCTACTTGTTAAGCCAGATGTACCGAGGTACTCAAATCATAAAGACTTGGCTGAAGACCGAATTGCGCAATACTTACGCAACACAATTATTATAAGGCTACTAAGCATTTCTTATAGAATTACGTGTATTCAATTATTAGTAAAAATAGTTTGAAAATCCCCATACTTTAAAATATATTCGTTCGGAAGAATTTCTCGTACGATTTGGATTGATATCTGGTTATGCAATACATAACGCGTCGACAATCTTATGAATCTATTAAGCACTGCTTATAGAGCTCCGTAAAATCAATTGTTAATACAAATGGTATGAAAATCCCCAAGCATCAAAATATATTCGTTTGGGAGATATTCCCGTACGAATTGAGCCAAGATCACACAAGAAATCGTGATATTAATTATACCTTATTGCTCCGATTTTAAATCTTCCCAAAATAAATACATTTCAATAGTGAAAATAATTAATCGATAGATAATATAAATGTGTTCCTTAGCTGTTACACAGTGGCGGTATGATCCTCTCTGCTACTGATGAATGGTAGATTCCTCCATACGTCCGGGCAGCAACTCCGTCCGCAAATGATGTTCTGGAACTCAGGGCTCCGTCGGTAGTCTGTTGGGCAGCGCTCCCGCTCGCAAGTCTGGTCTCGAACTGAAGGGGCAGAGTATATCGTGTCCGCTTCTTTTATACTCTTGATTGCACCATATCTTCGAAATCCACGCTAGTGCAGTGACTCATCCTATGAGCGATGACCTCACCGCCGGCGCTCGCCATTGGCCGGATTCAGCCATCAGGACGGTCGCCTCCGGCTCAACCCGTCGAAGGCAAAGCGCGCCTGTGATTGGTCCGTTTCGTTAAGATAATGGTAAAGCACTCGCTACACGCGAGACTTGCTGTTCCTATTCATAAATAATAAAGGCTCGTTCGCACCTACTCACAAGATCGAGTCTATTAGGATTGGCAAACAATATTAATTTAACACAGAATTATATCTATGGTATAATAAAGATCTAAGAAAATATTACTTGTATAGCTGAATATTCAATATTTTGTTAGCCTCTTGTAATACATAGAATCTTGAGAAGAAATATATCAGGCTTTTACTTTTAAACGATTCAAACCAGAAGAAATATATTTTTGATGTCCATACTTGGCTTTTTGAATATTATTATTTTAAGATTTTCTAAATTTATTAAATCTATCTCTATGTCGACCATCACAGCTTCCCCCTTATTTAGAGAGAGGAATGATCTATCAGACCAAGCCTATCTGCTAAATAACCCAATAGGATAGTATATTTCGTGATACTTATCAAGAGTTTCTAAAATTCCTTTTAAAATAAATCGTTGTTCTTTCCTTTCTCCGCGTACTATATTTCTATTAGGGTCGAATTCTTTTTCAATGGAACCTTCTTTGCGTATTTAAAGCTACTGTAAACCATCTGCCTGTCATTCAAATGAATAGTGTACAACTAATATAAATATATGATTTGAAAGCAAAAGGGACTGTATCTATTTTATTCAATTGGTTGGAAAGGTTCGATTCTTCATAATCGAATGAATGCCTCAGTAATCTCATCATTGTGTCTGCTAACCACTCAAGCTCCATCCTGTTATCAACACTTAAAAGGAACGCCCCTTCCCCCACTTTGTTATCCTCCTTGCTTCCCTTACAATGGTACACTCCTAGTGTTCACCACCTCGCAACTCTATACTACTTTCCCCAGCATATACCTCCCTTCCCCCAGAATATACTCCCACTAACACTCCCCACATCCCCTTCAAGCTATACAAACCAACTCAACCGAGTAAATATTAACTGTATATTTCTCCTATGAAATGCGAGCTACGATAAATCTGAAGTTCCAGAATTATATTAACCTACGAATTAATGTACAATCTATTCATATAAACTTAACAACCAGCTTCCTAATATAAAGAGCAAACCCTTCCCCCAAACTATACACCCTCTTCTATTTCTAACTCGTTTCGTCCTGTTTTAGCCGAGTGAATGGTCAACCGCATATTCCTACTATGATTGCAAACCGCGACAAAATGAACTCTAGTACCCCACCTGTGTTATGAACTCTATTCATATGCGCAATACATGTCCTCCTATGTAGAAACAGCCAATTGTCCTCAATATTCCACGTATACTGTACTGACTGCCATAATTTATTGTTGGTGTAATATGATGAAGAAGAAGAAGAAGAAGCCGCAAAAGTAGTGGATGACAACAGAAGAAGAAGAAAATGAATCCATTGAAAGGCATAAGATAAAGAAGAAAAGTCACAACCGAGTGTAGTAATAGATAAAGACGAAGAAGAAGAAGTTGAAAGTGTAAAATTAGAAGAAGACGCGAATGTAGCAGTAAGTAAAGAACAAAAGAAGACGAAGAAAAGACGTAGAAAAACATTCGAAAAGTTTAAGATAAATGGAAGGAGACGAAATGAATGTAGTAATAGAAAAAGAAGAAGAAGAAGAAAGTGGAGAAGCAGTCGAGAGACATACCATAAGACGAAGAAGTAGTTGCAACGTATTGTAATAATTGCTATTTATAGAAGAGAAGCATAAACGGTATGTATTCAAAGAAGAAGAAGACTAGAGTGAACATAACCAATAAAGAAAACCTTCGTACCGAAGAAGAAGAAGACGCTGTTGAAGTCAATATAAATAAAAGGGGGAAAGAAAATATATATATGACCGTTAGCATATACGAATAAGAAAAAGACGAAGAAGAAGAAGAGGAAGAAAAGGGTAGGAACAACCTTTTCGATAATTGTAGAACTTAAAAGTATATATAACTATTATCCGTCTCAACTAACTTTCCAGCCAACCCTCAAGAGTGATATCTAAAGACGACGCATGTTTGTAGAAGAAGTGCATCCAGATGTCAAGAAAAGTTTCCCATAACTATTCCTTACTAACCTGTCTTCCCCCAAATTTTTAAGCGTTTGTCAAATAATCAGGCGCAAATCCTCCGTATAACTGTAATATTGTTCCTCCCAAAACTTATTGAAAACCTAAAACAACTTTATTAATATGTTCCGTATTCATCATCCCCATACTTATATGTAACATAACATTATAAAATTTTTAAGTGTTCCTTTAACAACGCGAACATGTTTAACGAAGTACACTGTTACAAATCAGAAGAGGTGAACCCTAATATCTGTACTAGCTGTAGTAGTCATCACCAACACTGATACCCACAGAAGATGTATGTGTGTAACTGAATCAAGAATTCCTAACGTATAATTCGGTTTGCTATACGACTGGAATCTATTCAAGATCCAAACGTCCAACCTTTCTACCTCAATCTAAAAGTAATGCCACGACGACGCATGAAGGTGGATGAAGCTAATGATTTCGTTATGCTACTACTATTTAATCTACTAAAAATCTATTTTCAAAATTTTTTTTTTTTTCAAAATGTTCCAGAAGAATTCAAAAGCTCTCCTGAAAAATTTCTTTTTTATTTTATTTTATCACTATTCAAAAGGATTTCTACATACACCCAATGTATAGTAAAAACAATAAATGCTTATCAATCATAGCGTTACGATTTCTCAAAACTTGAAGAAACTCACATATCGTTAATTCCGGATTTACTTTTGTATTATTTCCAAGAAGATTGCGCCTAAAACTAAAACAATCCTTATATAGATACGTACGAAATTTGAAGTAGTGAGATGTTTATTTCTACTCTGCCTATAAATAAGCTATATCAACGTATATTGTAATATAATATTTATTAATGAAGATAAAACAATTTCAATTAACGTTGCAATGAAGCGAAACAAAGGAATATATATAAAAAAAAACAAGTCCAATTTTTAATTATTCGTTACTAAGAGTATATATATATTGCGCTCTCTATTACCGCTTCCTATAGACTAATACTAGCGAAGGCTCAAAACTTTCTCTGATTTCCGCTAGATGGCGGTAGTATGACCATTTTAATTCATATGCCAGGCCGTCTTGTAAATAAAAATGGAAGCAATTTTATTCTTGTAATTCAAATCAAAATAATTTTAGATCAAAACAAGAAACTCAAATAATTATTTCGTGCAACAATACGCGTCTGTGTTTATATTACGAACAAGTCTATCAATCCTGCATACAACAAAGAAATTATAATTAGTTTGAATAACCAGAACCGTATATAACTGTGTATAACAATTAAGAACACATTTAGATAATTAGAATAATTAAGAACCATAATAAATCAATGAAGGAAATTATTATTTTTTTTCAATTAATTCAGCAACATTGTAGATTGACATTTTATTTTTTTAGGACAATTTGTAATATAACACCTTGACGATAAAAAGGTATCTCCGAAACATGCACGTGAAAGTTATCAAATAATATAAGTAGATTTGTAGAATACTATAATCAATTAATTTTTTGTGTAATTATTATCTGTAAAAATTTAGCTGAATTTAAAGATCTTTTTTTTTCAAATATAGAAACCCTTTTTAATATCCATAAGACAAATATATAACAAATGTGGATTTATTTAATTTACATTAACCTTAATTTAATTAAAATTAATTTATATTAATTTTTAATTATGAAACCAGACGGATAATTATTAAAATATTTTTCGCATTTGTATCATAAAAGTACATAACCGAAAGAGAAAAGTAAATATTATAAAACATCGGATTTATAATTTTTTTTTTATAAAATAAAATATATATCAAATGTTCACATGTTTATATAATTTAATATAATTTCTGTGTACCCGTATACTAAAAGTTTTCGTTTTTATATCTTCTTTTCTTTTAGATTCATATATTCTCGTGTTTATATTTTCTACTAAATTGTTATCCGGTTTTTATATTTATTTTTACTTTTATATTTTTCTGCTATTATTATTAATTACTATTGCATAACTCGTAAGCGAAAATATTTGCCACTGAACAGATTTTATCTAGCGTGGGTTAATTATTAGTTTATATTAATATAAGAGATTAAATTAAAACCGAATTTTAAGCTATCATAAACCCTCCGTGGCGCGCGCTGAAATCTGTCGCGGTGATCTGCCCGTAATACAGGTGTATATTTTTGCATTTCGGGCGCCGTGCGAATCCGTTCGGCGTAGCTAACTGTCTTTTCGTACTAGCCCGAGCGCGAAGGTCGAACTTGTTAAACCTTAAACCCTCAAACGTCTCGGGTCTCTGCCGCATCTTCCACGCTTGTGCCGAAACGTGTCCGCTCGCGTTATATAGGGAAACCGTCGCCGGTCTTTCCAACACGCAGCGCTCGCAAACCCGGCGGCTTTGGCCGTGTTCGGTGGTATATTTGCGAAACACAAACACAAACGCAATAATTAAAACCTTTCAAATGTGATTCGTTTGAATCTCAACTACATATTTGTTATACTGCGATTCGCAAATCCCGACGGCCTAGGCCGTGACAGTGGCATACTTGCGAGAAAACAAATGCAATAATTAAAACCTTTCAAACGTGAATCGTTTGAATCTTAACTACATATTTGTTATACTGCGATCCGCAAATCCCGATGGTCTTTTTTAGATTGTGACGGTGGCATACTTGTGAGATCGCATTCAAATATATTCTCTTCATACAATTATTAAAAATATTTTTCAAATGTGAATCGTTTGAATTCAAACCACATAAAATGAATGAGATATGAAATAAATCACATATTCTATAAAATGGAGCAATACTTTTACAAAGAAACAGGCATTCCAAAATCGAACTAATATATCACAAGGACCAAAATTACTACAATAATTTTCGTTCACAAAATATTAAATAATAAAAATGCCAACTATCTATATGACAAACAACCTAAAGAAATTTCTAATACCTAGTATCACGTTTGTCTACAAATCTCAGTACGTGGTTCACATAAATGCTCAATCTTTTTTCTTTGATGTCACGGACCGTGGTCCGCGATTGTTTAAATAAAACCGCTTTTATAATCAAATATTTTCTTTCATTTATAATATTAACTAAACCAAAATGATTTTATTACTATGCAAATGAGTCCAACGAATACGCTCCTGTCTGGTCACCGGCACCACTGTGATGATCCAGGTAGATAGTAGGGATCCTAATCAAATGACGGTATTTTCTAGAGATGCTTTCTATTATATGAAAAATATTATTCAGTCGTAAAATAGTTGACGCGAGTTTAATTTTATTATTATATTTTTCATTTCGACCTCCTGGTCGCGGACAACCACTGTAGTGATCCATCTAGATAGTGGGTATCCTAATCAAATCGAGCAGACTGTATTTAATGTCGAAATGATGTTCAATTATTATTATAAAGCATTTTATTGTATTTCAATATAAATCGTTCTCCTGGTCACGGTAAGCACTGTGATGACCCAGGTAGATAGCGGGCCCTAATCAAATCGGGTCTTGATACATTTAATAATAATTTAGTATAGCTCCTGGTCCGGCACCAGAGTTAGACATCCCATGGGGTGTGTGTTGAATATATAAGGCGAAGCAAATCTATAATACAAATCATTCCATTGCAAATCAATGTAAATCATATTCTTTTCACGGCTAACGATGTAAGATGACCCTAATGTGGGTCCTACTAAATAATGAAGGTTAGTAAGTAGCAAACCGTCGCGTTCAAAATACAATATATTGGATTATCAAATATTTCATTATTCTTATATGTGAGCGCGCGCGATTGAGCGACAGGATGCAACCGGTCGACTTCAACCATATGATGTAGCGATACAGTTGTTAAAAATTAAATATTCAATACAGAAATATTACTACTACTAAAATTCAACTTTTCATATGAAATAATGTTCTATACTATCAGAAATTATTCTATACGATAAATTAACTAAAAATACGTATTAACTGAAAATAATATTAAATAATAAAAATTTCATTGAAATGAATAAAGTCATTTGCCGTATGATGTTAGCGAAAATAGTTGTATGGCGCGGGTGGCAACGGCTGAGGTCGACAGATACGCTGTAACTATAAAAGGATCGCGGAATAAAATATTATACCTTCTTGAAATATTATAAATAATGTATTCTATACAATATTAATACTCTGCCTGTGCTAACTATACATTTAACTAAAATATATATTATTAACTGGAAATAATTATTGTGTGAAAATTGCGCTTTTGAATGCAATATTAACTAAAAATATTAACTAAAAATATTTCTAACATCTTGGGTTCGCATACTATATTGAAAATACCTAATGCCCTTTGCATTTACTAAGTATATTACCTAAATAGCCACAGCTATACCATCCTGTCCGTCAGGGACTAAACATAAAACATAGTTATATTTCTAAAAGTGCTACCTCTTACGCGACAAAAATACCTATTGCAGTCGGGCTATGAATATGAACTATTTCCGCCTCATAATGGCGCCTGGAACCAATACTAAAAACCTCACTAGGAATAATAAATGCGACTAAATCTCGATAAATACAATATATACTATTCGTAATACGTCGTTGAATTGGCACATGATTCGTCTAATGGATGAAGGACCCCGTTGTGTATCGTAATAACTTCAAATTCTTTTATAGGAGCAGTGTGGAAACAATTGCATAATATTACGTAATAAAAACATCTAACGAACCTAATAATCTATACATTTATGTTACAATAAAATACGTACACTAGAAAGAATTCATGTATTAGAAATAAAACATTTTCGATTTGAGACAAACCAGTAAAATCGTTCGAACGGCGCAAAGGGAAAAATTCACACATATTAAATAACACTGAAATTAATAATTATAAACACTTTGTATTAGCATATTCTTACCTTGAATGGTTCCGTCTTAGACGTGCATGAACCTGTTCATATTAATTCCGTGGGAAAATAATACATATATTTGCTATCTACGAAATACCACATTTTTGAAGTGAAACTTCTTTATGAATAAATAGATAAGATCTCGGGGATGGTTTGTTCGAAAGGATTCTACAACAGCCCGTGAGTTTATATGAAATAATAGTTTCTTTGAATGCTAAATTTTGGTTTTTTAAACCCTCAGCATCTCTGCTGAGAGGGGTAGAGGCTCCGCGCCCGCCTAAACCCGGTGGCCGACTTCCTAAGTGACTAAACGGCCCCCCTTGTTCCTCCGGAACTTACTGCATCCCGAGACTCTATCTCTTCTTTACGAGATGTGATCCCGTGACGCCCTTCTTTTAGGCTTATAATTGAGAAGGCCGTACTCTTTTGGTACGAGTTTCTGATGATGTGTGTTGTCTTGAGGCGCCTTTCTTTTAGGCCGGTGTTTGAAGAATCATGTACTCTTTTGGTACGAATTGATGACGACATTAGCCTCCTTTGCGGGCATAGTCAGCGATGTTACAAATTATTGTGCAATCTCATTATGCCTTTTCAGAGCGGCGTCCCACGATTCTGCATCTTGCAACATTTACTTTGGACAAATGTTAGAGTGTTAGTAACATATTTATAATATCCCAGCTATTCCATATGAGTGAATGATTTTTATACTGATTCTAGCTCTGTCTTTTTACAGAGGATGAAATAGAAGTTAACGTTTTCTATTGAGATTTCATAGCATTCAGGCATGAAAATCCTTCCAAAGTCAGAGAATTCACGACGTTGGTTCACGCTGTTTTTGAGCAGGATGAGGCGCGAAGGTCGAGTCTAGTGGCCACTCCGATCAACAAGGGAGGTCCCGCTTTTAAGAGTACCTCACAGGGGCTTGCGCGAATTCCAGGCTTATGACACGAAGCGTCATCCACAACCTCACCTAGCTCAACGTTCGTAAACCAGAAAACTCCAATTTCAGTTAGATCTCCCCATTCTGTCCTTTACTCGTCGTTCTGAAGCTACTTGTTAAGCCAGATGTACCGAGGTACTCAAATCATAAAGACTTGGCTGAAGACCGAATTGCGCAATACTTATGCAACACAGTTATTATAAGGCTACTAAGCATTTCTTATAGAATTACGTGTATTCAATTATTAGTAAAAATAGTTTGAAAATCCCCATACTTTAAAATATATTCGTTCGGAAGAATTTCTCGTACGATTTGGATTGATATCTGGTTATGCAATACATAACGCGTCGACAATATTATGAATCTATTAAGCACTGCTTATAGAGCTCCGTAAAATCAATTGTTAATACAAATGGTATGAAAATCCCCATGCATCAAAATATATTCGTTTGGGAGATATTCCCGTACGAATTGAGCCAAGATCACACAAGAAATCGTGATATTAATTATACATTATTGCTCCGATTTTAAATCTTCCCAAAATAAATACATTTCAATAGTGAAAATAATTAATCGATAGATAATATAAATGTGTTCCTTAGCTGTTACACAGTGGCGGTATGATCCTCTCTGGTACTGATGAATGGTAGATTCCTCCATACGTCCGGGCAGCAACTCCGTCCGCAAATGCTGTTCTGGAACTCAGGGCTCCGTCGGTAGTCTGTTGGGCAGCGCTCCCGCTCGCAAGTCTGGTCTCGAACTGAAGGGGCAGAGTATATCGTGTTCGCTCCTTTTATACTCTCGATTGCACCATATCTTCGAAATCCACGCTAGTGCAGTGACTCATCCTATGAGCGATGACCTCACCGCCGGCGCTCGCCATTGGCCGGATTCAGCCATCAGGACGGTCGCCTCCGGCTCAACCCGTCGAAGGCAAAGCGCGCCTGTGATTGGTCCGTTTCGTTAAGATAATGGTAAAGCACTCGCTACACGCGAGACTTGCTGTTCCTATTCATAAATAATAAAGGCTCGTTCGCACCTACTCACAAGATCGAGTCTATTAGGATTGGCAAACAATATTAATTTAACACAGAATTATATCTATGGTATAATAAAGATCCAAGAAAATATTACTTGTATAGCTGAATATTCAATATTTTGTTAGCCTCTTGTAATACATAGAATCTTGAGAAATATATCAGGCTTTTACTTTTAAACGATTCAAACCAGAAGAAATATATTTTTGATGTCCATACTTGGCTTTTTTGAATATTATTATTTTAAGATTTTCTAAATTTATTAAATCTATCTCTATGTCGACCATCACAAAGTTTTCATTATTTCAACATTATCAATTCAAAGATGTTTTTATTTGTAGAAGTCTAAGATTAGGGGTGTTTCAACACCATCTATACGTCTTGCTATTACGTACGATTTTGCTATTTTGTTGGGTTTTTTTTATAACGGCAGTATATGCAACGCAATTTTTGAAGCAGTTGTATTGTAGATTTTATGGTATTGTAGAAAAATCTTCAATACCTTTCGCAATTGAAAAAGTGGAAACGGTTACGGAAGACAGCTGCTGCGATGCCGAGACTGGAGCCATGTCGAATGCCCTGTCAGTGCACAACAAGCCGTCAAATTGTTCGTTTTGATGCCATTAAAATAACAATTGCCAGACTCCCAAAAGCTTTTGTCGAGGGAAACGGAATTCGGTAACGCGAAAACATTTCGCCGAGGTGACCGGATCCGCTAAATCACCGCCACACAACACAGACATTCCGAGAACTGTGGCTTTATGTACTCCTCTTCAGGAGGACAGTGTATTTTTGTTCTTCTCTTCAGGTCTAAGCACGAGTCGAACCATCATCACCGGGGTCGATGACCTAAGGCTATCTGGTTTCATTCATATTGAAAACGTACAGTTCGGAAGGAAAGGTTCGGATCATAGGTTGAAATTAGTACATTGATCATATTTATCATGTAAAGATTTTTCAATAGGCATCGGTTGGCAATAGGCATCGGTATTGGCAATAGGCAATAGGTTATATTCAATAATGATGACACAGTCTTATATTGTGCTTCATTTTAAAAAGACCTATTAACTCATATAAAACAAATGTGTTTTCTATTATTATTTCTATTATTATTATCGTTTTCTGTATAAGTACCACCAATTTCATCTCCAGCGCCCCTAAAAAAGAATAACTTTAAAAAATTGGAGAATCCCTCTGGCGATTATTTTTGTTATTTTACCAATGCGTTGCAGATACTTAGTACGACGACTGATCAAAATGTAGTTCTGAAAGACACTATAAGAAAATAAATGCCGGGATCGGATCAATATTTTACTGAGTTGTAAAAGTAACATTGTCATTTTACTATCACAAACAGAGAGCTTTTATTACGATACTTCCTAATACTACAAAGTATTCAAAAATAAGAGTTTCTTTGTTAGACGACATGATAATGAATATTGAAAATTGAGCAGTATTTTCAGTTAAGATATTAAGTACACGCAAACACTCTCAGAACACTGATTATAACAGTTTTTTTCGCGTTTACCTTTTTATGACATATCATTAAAGAAGTATTTATTTGATCAAGTCAGCATTTTAACATCACGTACCTGTCAGCATAATCAATCTGTAAAAAAAAATTATTCAATATTTTTACGACACTTCTAAATACAAGGATGAACTTTTAAATGGATTTTCTAATTATAAAAAATTTCAACATTTTAATTTTTTTAAATATGTTAACATTACCAACTCTTTTGTGATTTGATCTTCATGGACTTTGATATTTATAATATTTTCTTATGAAAAATAACTATAAAGATAGGAATACAAGACATGCGTGCGTAAATACACGGGCTAGCACTGTCCGCACCAAAGGACTCCTCAGAACATCTGAAATGAAAGTGCTGAGATATATTTCTAGAAAAACTCTACGTGATCGTGTCCGAAATTTAGACATAAGGAAAACTTGCGAAATAGAGGACATAACACAGTGGAGTAGATTCAGAAGGAAATGTTTGAGAGATCATGCAGTCAGAATGGGCAGTGACAGACTCTTGCGTTCCCCTCGTGACGACCCCCACCGGGAAGACCACCGAAAAGATGGAGGGATAGCTGGGCCTCGTCATCCCAGCAGGCGTAGTTTTCTGTGCCACAGATCAACAGATCTACTAAAGAAAAAGAAGAAGAAAAATAACTATTACTTGTGAATTGTTTGGAAAAAACTATATAAATGTTTTAAATGGAGAACGTCACAGACTACCTAAATATTTTGACATGAACAAATGTAAAATTCTTGGTTTTCGTTTTCGTTTGACTTGATTAAAAGAATTAGGTGCTACTTGTTTGTAAATTTTGAAACAACTATGAAAAGTTCAAATAATAAATAAATACTCTTAAAAAGTATAATGCCTCAGTAAATATATCGCGCATTACAAAAATACCATTTTGCTTGGAGAGACTCGGTTTGGAACGAAATTTTTAAAATGAATAAAAAAAGTCTTAAGTAAAAGATACGTTCTTGTACTAAGGTATTAAATTATGCAAAATAAATTCTTTAACTGCATGGTATTATAAATGTACGCAAGGGGGCATATACTTTCAATGTGATCCAATTCCCTCGCCTAAATAAGGGTTTAGTTCATTTCTGTACAATTTTATATTCTATGGAGAACGGACATTTTTGCATGTGTGTTACAATGACATATTACGTTATGACTTGAAAAGAATATAGTGTAATATATAATAATATAGGTACTGTTTACCACACAGTGTACGAGTGACTCAATACGGTACTAACGGAGATCTTTCATTTTAGGTACTTGTACTGTTACAACACTTGGAGCGTAACGCTAATTCGCCTTTATTTCATTCATGTATATATGCTTTAACAAATGTAATTTTAAAAATAAAAACAAGATTTATTTACTGACATATTTTACAGTTTTTGATATAAGTGGTACAATGACAATTATTGTGTTATCAAAAAATAATTATTATAAAAATAATAATAACAATGATATGAAAATTACAAAATTTATTTTTTGCGTGATATACAGTCGGTGTCACCTCTGGTAGGTTCAACCTAGTCTTGACTACTTTGCTAGACTTTTATTTGTGTAAGAGTAGACATTTATTTCATTATATTTTGATTAGACAATGTTATTAGTATTGATGTAATTTTTCCATGATTCACTCTAAAAATGTATCTTACAAATGTTTAACTTACATGTAAATTTAAATGACAATTTCCATTAGGATCACCACAAAACGCTAATTCTTTCTTTTAAATTTTTTCAATAAGAATATCGGATACTTCTCTCCAGTACTGCGATATATTACAGCTTACAATAGGTACTCTTCATTTGTAAAAAACTGTAAATAGAAATTTAAAAAGACATTTTATTGCATTTAAAAATATGATTATTGATATAATAATTAAAAAAAACTCATTTAGTGATTCTAAACATTTTTACCTTATACTTAATTTCAATGTAGATTTTTAATATTGCGCGCGCAGATGATGCGCATACCGACTGCATATTGAATAAATTATAATTCAATATAACAAATATAATGATGATTTAAAAATATATAATGATAATAATTATTGTTACACAATACACATACGCGTCATGCCTGTTTTTGTGTTAAACATATAAATAATCAATTGACAGAAAGTATTCATAATTCATGATTTACTTTGAACAAACTAACAAAGGATTTAACAAAGATGTTTTAGTAGAAGTTTTGTATAAAATATTGTTAAAAAGATGCTTCTCAGCAAAGGCGTGCATTGGCTTATAGCGCGTGACGAACCATAGTCTGCCGATCGGCAAATATGTATCATTACCTACTCCATAATAAGTAGGTATAATCTCTAAAAAGTAACATGACATCATACAGCCTCACAGTATCTTTCAAACTTGACTTGTTTGGTGTTTGGTGCAATATGGCCACTGCCAGTCAGCAAGATAAAAAACTTAATGGATCTCGCTTAGCCCGTATAATTAATATATTATTTTTGTTCTCGTGAGATCAACATCCAGAAAAAATATCGAAGGATGATCATTTGTGTTTTTTTACCACAAATATACCTCTTACTTCTGAAGGCGGTAGTGAAGAGTTTTAATCAGACTTTTTATATCACGCGGTGATAATTATTAATTGAAGATGTACTTTGACCTTAAGCGCATCGTATATTTCAATGAAGTTTGATCAGTTCAATACACTTTGTACGCATTCAATGTCCTCACTTCTGCGTGCAATCTTCTAACAGTGTAAAATGTTTCAACAATAATTATTATTATATTGATAAAACAGGTGTACTTATTCGTCAAGGTATACTATCAGTCAATTTTTTTTTTTTGATTAATGAATTTAAAGATTTTTGGAATGCTCAATCCAATACGCGGCTAAGTTTTTCCGTATCCCGTGTAATTTTATAATAATGGCATTTTTAGCAGTGAGTACAGAGTTACCGAAATTATTAGGAAAAGTTATTTTATGTATATTTTGAAAGTGAAAGTGAAAAGTGTTTTAGAACATGGTCATCATGTTCTGACACACTAACTTTGTATTACTAAGTGTTTTTGTTGGAAAAGATTACAATTATAAACATATTAATCTTCGTAGAGGCTACATTTTTTATTTGCTGGTCCTCCTCTATTTTTTTTCTTCGATGTGGTTTCTGGAATTTCACAATATATCACCTAGTAGTCACTAGTGAAGTTCCAAGTTCCAGCAAATCGGCTTTTCATCTACTTAATATTTTGTGGAGCAACTACATCTCTAAAGGTAATCCAAACCTCTCTTTCAATATTAATCGTCGTAGAGATAATGTATTTTTTTTTTTTTTAATAAAATAGAGATGTGAACACGGAATACGTGTCACATCAATATTCTTACTATTTTCAAACTAAGCTAAACGCTTGTGCTATGAAAATAGGACTAACTTGCTAGTCTGGAGTGAGGTTCGAACCAGCGACCTTTGGATCACGAGTCCAGTGTCCTAACCACAAGACCAACAAGCTACTCTTATATTGATCTTATATTTTTCCTCTTGTATCTATGCCTAACAAAAATGCATCTTTTTCCTTGCCTTCTGATAGATGAGTTAAATTCTTGATGTAGTTTGCAGTTTTTGTCAAAGCTTTAACAAAGTGCTTTAAAATTCTCACTTCCAGGTTCAAGAAACCTCTTGAAATTTCTTGCTCGGCTATCCGATTCACATAGGAAACTTAGTACGATGACCTTTTTGATTAAGTGCCTAACGCCTTCAGATCTTCACAAGATGTGCTTGACTAAATAAGATAGAAAAGCGTTAAGATCGGTATTATGTCGGTATGCGTTTTTTGATAGAATAAAACTAATTTTTTTTGTAAATATTTTTCCGCAATTGAATTTGTAAAAAGTGGTATAAGATTCGTTGATTTACATGCCATTTTTAATTAAAGCACACCGCAATATTTAAAAAAGATTTTAAATTATTTAAAAAGCTTTTTAATCATAAGTCTGTGTTACTTACATGAATATATTATTATAATTAATAATGACACCAAAAACCGTTTTGCTATTTTTGAGGTGAATGTATTACAATTAATGTTAAGTTTCTCATCAAACGTAACATTTGTGACACAATTGTGTATAGATAACATATATCCATGTCCATGTCCATGTATCAATATTGCCCAAAGATGGCATCGCAAAAAATATATTTTTAACGGTTACATAATATTTCGACTTTCCTCAAACCCACGATGAAATTATTTGGCAACCGATTTTGCGCATTTCAACTGAATCCAAACTAATTTAAATTCATTTTATTGATTTGAATCACGTAGCGGCTGATTTCTAGTCGCTACCAATACTACAGCAGACACAAAATTAATTAAAGAATATGCCATTCTGTACATGGCGGCTCTCGACTCGATAAATGTATTAATTAATTCATGTACACATTTTTTATTTATTTATTAAATTAAAATGTACAGCCGCTACTACTTGAAATATGATATAAACCTACTTTCTTGGGCAAATTTATTTTATTTAGGTAATACTTTCCGCAAAGGCTTACGTATTTTTGAAGATCAACTAAATCATTTTGACGTGAAATATGGTACACTTACGTGCATCCTCCTAATTTTCCACAGATAAGTAGTAAACTCGCAACACGTATGCTGGATAATGGAAGTAACTACGTTCTCAACTGTCTGTAGCAATAGCGTGTATCAATCTCCGTTATCACTGTTAAAATGTGGAGTTACTAATTGAACAAAATATGAAAATGAATGTAAATTAGAATTCTTATGGACCGATTTGAAAAGTTCATGATGTTTTTTTTTCTTATTTTACTGACAACAATAGTATGGAAACGCCCAGAACAAGTCTCTTGTAATCTCTGAAAAGTTTCACAAGTCTCTCAAAAAATCTAGAAGGAATTTTCCTATAAATACAAGGGCATCACGTGACGAGAGTCAGTCATTCGTGACGGTTAACCAACGCCATATTAGCGACGGGGGGCAGCGTAGTTTGCCAGCGCATATTTCAGCGATAATAATAAAGGAAGTTCCTACCGGGGTAAGAGTTTTTCAACATGCGAATATTGAACGGAGTTTACTAGAAAATGATCGAAACAATAAAAACAGCGTGAAATATGGCGAATTACGAAACAGTATAATAATAAGTGTGTGCAATATTCTAGAAACATTTATTGACTATTTGGTAATAAATTTAACTTTATATTGTTTTAGCGATTTAATTTGTCTCCCGCAACCATGTTTCGTGACAATATATACATAATAACAAGTAAACATACTTAACTAATATGTCTCATTGTGATGGTCGACATAGAGATAGATTTAATAAATTTAGAAAATCTTAAAATAATAATATTCAAAAAAGCCAAGTATGGACATCAAAAATATATTTCTTCTGGTTTGAATCGTTTAAAAGTAAAAGCCTGATATATTTCTTCTCAAGATTCCATGTATTACAAGAGGCTAACAAAATATTGAATATTCAGCTATACAAGTAATATTTCTTAGATCTTTATTATACCATAGATATAATTCTGTGTTAAATTAATATCGTTTGCCAATCCTAATAGACTCGACCTTGTGAGTAGGTGCGAACGAGCCTTTATTATTTATGAATCAGAACAGTAAGTCTCGCGTGTAGCGGGTGCTTAACTATTATTTTAACGAAACGGACCAATCACAGGCGCGCTTTGCCTTCGACGGGTTGAGCCGGAGGCGACCGTCCTGTTGACTGAATCCGGCCAATGGCGAGCGCCGGCGGTGAGGTCATCGCGCATAGGATGAGTCACTGCACTAGCGTGGATTTCGGGGATATGGTGCAATCGTTACTATAAAAGGAGCGAACACGATATACTCTGCCCCCTTCAGTTCGAGACCAGACTTGCGAGCGGGAGCGCTGCCCAACAGACTACCGACGGAGCCCTGAGTTCCAGAACATCATTTGCGGACGGAGTTGCTGCCCGGACGTATGGAGGAATCTACCATTCATCAGTACCAGAGAGGATCATACCGCCACTGTGTAACAGCTAAGGAACACATTTATATTATCTATCGATTAATTATTTTCACTATTGAAATGTATTTATTTTGGGAAGATTTAAAATCGGAGCAATAATGTATAATTAATATCACGATTTCTTGTGTGATCTTGGCTCAATTCGTACGGGAATATCTCCCAAACGAATATATTTTGATGCTTGGGGATTTTCATACCATTTGTATTAACAATTGATTTTACGGAGCTCTATAAGCAGTGCGTAATAGATTCATAATATTGTCGACGCGTTATGTATTGCATAACCAGATATCAATCCAAATCGTACGAGAAATTCTTCCGAACGAATATATTTTAAAGTATGGGGATTTTCAAACTATTTTTACTAATAATTGAATACACGTAATTCTATAAGAAATGCTTAGTAGCCTTATAATAATTGTGTTGCATAAGTATTGCGCAATCCGGTCTTCAGCCAAGTCTTTATGATTTGAGTACCTCGGTACATCTGGCTTAACAAGTAGCTTCAGAATGACGAGTAAAGGACAGAATGGGGAGATCTAACTAAAGATTGGGGATATCTGGTTTGTGTTAGCCTAGCTGGCTGAGGGGTGGATGATTGCCGGCACTTGGGCGTGGAACCCGCACAAGCCCCTGCAGGGCCCCTTAAAGGCGGGGTCCTCCTTGTTGCTCGGGGTCGTCAATAAACCGACCACCTAACCTCATCTGGCGCAAACTACTTAAACCAACAAAAAGGTTCCCTTTGTCTTTGGAAGGATTTCCATGCTTGAATGCTGTAAAACCTTGATAGAAAACGTTAACTTCTATTTCGTCCTCTGTAAGAAAGACAGGGCCAGAATAAATATAAAAATCATTCACTCATATGGAATAGCTGGGATATTATAAATATGTTACTAACACTCTAACATTTGTCCAAAGTAAATGTTGCAAGATGCAGAATCGTGGGACGCCATTCTGAAAAGGCATAATGAGATTGCACAATAATTTGTAACATCGCTGACTATGCCCGCAAAGGAGGCTAATGTCGTCATCAATTCGTACCAAAAGAGTACATGATTCTTCAAACACCGGCCTAAAAGAAAGGCGCCTCAAGACAACACACATCATCAGAAACTCGTACCAAAAGAGTACGGCCTTCTCAATTATAAGCCTAAAAGAAGGGCGTCACGGGATCACATCTCGTAAAGAAGAGATAGAGTCTCGGGATGCAGTAAGTTCCGGAGGAACAAGGGGGGTCGTTTAGTCACTTAGGAAGTCGGCCACCGGGTTTAGGCGGGCGCGGAGCCTCAACCCCTCTCAGCAGAGATGCTGAGGGTTTAAAAACCCAAAACTTAGCATTCAAAGAAACTATTATTTCATATAAACTCACGGGCTGTTGTAGAATCCTTTCGAACAAACCATCCCCGAGACCTTATCTATTTATTCATAAAGAAGTTTCACTTCAAAAAAATGTGGTATTTCGTAGATAGCAAATATATGTATTATTTTCCCACGGAATTAATATGAACAGGTTCATGCACGTATAAGACGGAACCATTCAAGGTAAGAATATGCTAATACAAAGTGTTTATAATTATTAATTTCAGTGTTATTTAATATGTGTGAATTTTTCCCTTTGCGCCGTTCGAACGATTTTACTGGTTTGTCTCAAATCGAAAATGTTTTATTTCTAATACATAAATTCTTTCTAGTGTACGTATTTTTATTGTAACATAAATGTATAGATTATTAGGTTCGTTAGATGTTTTTATTACGTAATATTATGCAATTGTTTCCACACTGCTCCTATAAAAGAATTTGAAGTTATTACGATACACAACGGGGTCCTTCATCCATTAGACGAATCATGTGCCAATTCAACGACGTATTACGAATAGTATATATTGTATTTATCGAGATTTAGTCGCATTTATTATTTCTAGTGAGGTTTTTAGTATTGGTTCCAGGCGCCATTATGAGGCGGAAATAGTTCATATTCATAGCCCGACTGCAATAGGTATTTTTGTCGCGTAAGAGGTAGCATTTTTAGAAATATAACTATGTTTTATGTTTCGTCTCTGACGGACAGGATGGTATAGCTGTGGCTATTTAGGTAATATACTTAGTAAATGCAAAGGGCAGTAGGTATTTTCAATATAGTATGCGAACCCAAGATATTAGAAATATTTTAGTTAATATTTTTAGTTAATTTTGCATTCAAAAGCGCAATTTTCACAGAATAATTATTTCCAGTTAATAATATATATTTTAGTTAAATGTATAGTTAGCACAGGCAGAGTATTAATATTGTATAGAATACATTATTTATAATATTTCAAGAAGGTATAATATTTTATTCCGCGATCCTTTTATAGTTACAGCGTATCTGTCGACCTCAGCCGTTGCCACCCGCGCCATACAACTATTTTCGCTAACATCATACGGCAAATGACTTTATTCATTGCAATGAAATTTATATTATTTAATATTATTTTCCACGACGTATTTTAGACGGGTCACCCCATAGGATTCATCACATTGTTAGCCGCGGCCAGGAGTTGGAAAATCAATTATACATAATAGATAAAATTTAAATTTCAACTCGCGGCGATTAAGCAACGGCCTTTTAAATAAATTATTAATAAAAATTCATCGTTAATACGTTAGGAAGACCGCAGTCTATCTACCTGGATCATCTCATCATTACTTTTAGTTAATTTGTTTTGTTCTGTATCTATGACAATTGTTGTATTTAAGTTAATTTTTTTCATAAAATATTTACTTTTTTATTTTTAAGTAGGTAACTAACTGCATTACGTAACTATGAATAAAAAATATATAGACAAATATCAGAGATGTATAGTTATCATAGTTCAAATAAAATTCATTATGATGACGTAAATATAGGTTTTGAATTCGTAAATTAACGAAACATAAAAAATGTATCATTAAAAATTTTAAGGCACATAGCGATGTCCGCATAGGTTTAATATTAGCGATAAAATTATTATATCATGTTTAATATGCATTATCAACACAGCGAATCAATATTTTTCACTTACAGTGATGTCATATAAAAAGGCCTTCATTGAAAAGTGACTGAATAAACGCTGTGTGTAGTAATGATTGCACCGCCGCTGTCTAGCATCAATACAACATCGCTAAAGGTCATCATTTGACATTTCATGCATCATTCTACAATACCAGTAATTGTGTAAGTGTTATTTTAATGCATTTTTGCACAATATATCTCCATTATTCCATTAATTTTGATTTTAAATTGAACTTTTCCATCACGCACATGCATGCGTGGAAAATTTTGTGTCAATTTTCACTAACAATTGATATTAAAAAAGTGTTTGGATTCACCAACCACATAAATGATGCTAACCATTCAATAGATAATATTAAATGAAAACTTTTCCACTCAATAATTTATAATGCATGGATAATAGACAACTTGGAAAGTGGATTGCTTAAAAATGGAATAATAATAAATTATAATAGAATAATAAAAAGTGTGTTAATCAAATAATTAAAGGGACTACATATAAGGTGGAAAAATTGATGTCAATCTACTAGGCTGATGTAGCGAAATCGGATAACGCGCCATTCCCAAATAGAATAGGGGTCCGTTGGTTCGAATCCGGTAGCTACTCAAATATTTTTTCGTTGATTCGATTTAATCGAAACACAAAAATTGTTACCCCGTAAATAAATTGAAAATCTTTGTTCAGTTTAGTATGAGAAACTCTTTATATTTTTAGTGTTCTGTGAGATTTGTTAAATCAATTTTCATATTGATAATCGATAATAAGGAATAATCAATATTTTTTATGATCAGTTTCGTACCTAGACATAGACGCAGACACCCGAATAGATTATAATTTGAAAAACCATTGAAAGGTATGTTTTTGTTGATTATTTTCTGAGAGACATATGGAATTAATAATGTTTATAAAGTTTTAATATATATATATATTATAATATATATATATATATATATGAGTATATAAAACAAACGACACGGGAATTTCGTCAATTTTACACATTTGCTGTGTTCATAGGTACGTCGTTAAAATAGGTACGGCAAGCGTATAAAAAAGCTTCATTTCGAATCAACGTTCTTCAATATGAAACCATATGTGGACTGGTGAATTATTGACTTTATCATTTGCAACAATAAATCATTTGTATCTTCAAATATAACATATGAAACGGACGTAGCATTTGATATATTGAATTGTTATTTATAAACAGCTGAAAGATCTTGACGTATAAGGAAGTGTTTCAGAGGTTTATATACCTATAAGAATTTCAATGCAGGTTCCTAAATAATTATGTAACATATTTTGTAGATAGAGCCATTGAAAAAATAATATTTTATATGTTATTCAAAAATTTTCGCTGTTTAAATTAATGTATAGCTACCTCACTGGTACGCACACAAAATCGCTTTCGACGGAAATAACAACAGTTGTTACAGCAATCAGCTGCCAACCTGCTTTGTAAACGTGGGATGAATATTTCATGTGTGTCAATAGCCTTATTGTTTGTCTTATTTCCTTTCGATGTTTGTCAACTTTATCTGCCCAATATATTGAACCATTGGAGACGTGGTTTTCTAATATCATAACTCGTCTCGTAGACGCATGTATAAAAAATATGCATCAATTATATTCCTACTATCCCTTTCACGCAGCTGTCTCAAGTTGTCGTTATTAACCTATGTATGATTAGCATTTATTAAATCAAATTTCCATCTTTAAAACAGAACTTTAGAAAGGATATTTTAAAACGCTCATTTTTCTTAATTTTAGGGCGTAATTTTGTAGCTATTTGTTTATTTTCCCATTTGATAATATAATGTAAATGATTATACCTTTTTAAAATGTATCCCGGAATAAGACTCGGTGAGCTATGTCTCGAAGATTAAGGTGAGTTTAATCTCAATGCCGTGTATTCGAATCAGGAGTTTTATTTTTCTTGATTTTGATAGAGACAAAACTGAAACCCACGTGCACACACCTCGATTTAACAGCGAGAGTCGAAGAAAGCACAAACTTTATATATAACCATAAACGCCTTCAACTATTTATCATAAAGCGTTAGAACAATCAAAACACATTAATTAAAAACAGCGGTCGCCAAACTTTATGACCTCGCGGACCACTAATTCATAATCTTAAATTCCGCTTTTTTGTGTTAAATATATTGAAAAAAACTATCGCAGACCACTATTTTGGCAACTGCTGATTAACAGGATGGCAAACAATTGCCTTTAAGCAACTGCCCGACAACCCGAGAGCCGAGAGCAAACTAACTTGTATATATTAAATTTAAATTACATTCTATAAATCCTGCAATTAATCAAAGAAAATACAAAAAAAATTAAAACCAAACTGATATAAATATTTAATAATAAAACATAAAAGTAAACGCTTAGCAGACTGTATAAATTCTCAAAGAAAAACAACAAAATCAACGTCCGTGATTATTTATAAGTGATTATAATTTTGCAAAATTTGTTATTTTTAAATAAAAGTTTGCGGTAATTCTAATTACATTTATGAGAATTCATATGCGGCTTTTATATTCAATAGAACAAAGGCTTTGGCTTTAGTCTAGGCACTTATAATAGTCTGCTGAGTGTATTCTTTAAATACTTATTAGATTTTTACTATTTACTTTTATGCAATAGTTACAATAAAACACATCCGAATATTCCAAAAAAAATTAAGAACGGAATGAAACGAATTATAATTATGTTCTTAAGTAACTCACTAGGAAAAACTTTCTTCAAACTGTTTTAAATAAATTAACGTCAGGTGAAGAATTTTTCTTACAAGCGAACTACTGCATATTTTCGTAAAAATATTCAGAATTTGGGCAGTTGACTGTCGGAAAATTGACCCGAACCCTAATTAACAACATTTCTACGGTTTTACTGCTGACGAGGAGATTGATAATCATATACGAAAGGAACTTCGGACTCTTCCGTGAGTTCTTCGAGCTGCTTCGTGGGTGATATTCTGAAGACCTTTTCTCATGTATTGTCTGTCTTTTCCTTATAGGGAGCGGGTCCTATTACCTTTTGTCCCCTCGCTGTCCCCTTTCCCTCCTAATTCTCTTATAATTTGTCTCCTAGACTTAAGCTTCCTTTCATATTATGTTTTCTAACATGTTTATATGTTTTCTGATTTCTTCTTCTTTTCTTTATTTTTATTTTGTTACATATGACACATACGACAATATCACAAATCTAAAGAATATGTGTGGGGTATAAAAGCAAAGGCAGCAATATCCAAAAAATTAAAAGAACTTTGAATGCAGTCACCGAGGATTACTAATTTAAAATGTACTTAATTCTATATTATATGTATCTATCTCTTCTAAAATCTTGTTTTCTATAAATTTATATGCTATGTTTCCTATAAAAGGTCATATTCAGTACATTATAAACTAATAGTCAACGAAGTCTGCATTATTTTTTTTTTGGATATTGCTGCCTTTGCTTTTATGCCCCACAATTGTAGAAAAAAAAACAGTTTATCTATGCCATGAACATGAGCCATTATGCCAGTAGTTATTATTACAACAGTATTTAGTTAAAAGCTGGAGTATTGCACAATACAATAAAAATAAACGCTTGAAGCTAAACAACAGAACACGTAATTACAATGTTCCCTACTATGTTGTCATAAAGTACCGGCAATTAAGTATCTTATATTACGCCTAAATCTTACGGTAATAGGCGTAGTTATTCATTACTGATTGAAGGATGTTGTGATGAACATTTCTGAGTGGAGTTATCTTATCGGATCTATCTTACGACCAGGAGACCTGCGCCGCTCGGTGCCGCAACCCAGTTACCATGTCAAGCGCGTCTCCAGGCCTTTAGCAAGTCCGTTTCTCATCGTCCTAACCAAACTCTGATATGAGGCATTGTGACCCAACATAAGCTATTGTTGGGTCACAATGCCTCAGCTACAATATATCGGAGAGCCAAGCAAACTCTGCAGAGACCGTAGGGAATATTACATAGATATCGCATATCATATTTTATGTGCATCGCAAATCAACCGGAAACACGCATGTAAAGTGTATTTTTTTAAATAAAAACGATATGATTTTAAAATTAAATAAAAAGGAAACAAATTGTTATTTTTATTTTGAAGTACAAACGGTCACATTGTATTTTAAATAAAAAAAGTCATTTAAATTACAAAAAACGTTGTGCAAGCGAGTATTTAATCATGTTCGATTATCAGAGTATACTAAAATAAATGAATAAATAAAAATCAAAAATCAATAACATTACATTTGCTTGCTATGATATTTTAAAATCAAATCAATCCTTTTCAGAAACCCTCCAGATAACTCTATTTACTTTTTGACATCTTCTTATTCTTATTTTGTTTTATTTTATTTTTTAATAAATTGATTTAAGTTCCAATGTATAGTTAATGATCATTAAAGATAATTCCTTATGTAAGTAAGATCATATTTAAAAATATTTTGTGATAAATAGGTAAATAATATATTGCAGAAAACCATATTTTTAACATTTATATTTCATGTATTCTAAATGAGCATATTCTAAAAGCATGACATCCTGCAACAATAAAATTAATACATCTTACAAGACAGATCTTAAGCAAAATTATTTTATTATATAGCGATCTATCCTTTCTGCCTACCCCTGCGTGGAAACGGCGTGATGGTTAGTAAGTTAGGTAGTATAAGTAATAACTTGACAATGGATTATCTATTAACCGTTGGGGTGAATTTACTGGGAATGAATTAACGTATTCTTAATTTAGGCAATTAAATAAAAACATAATTACATACAGATGTATTTAGATGCACGGACCCTACCTACTAAAAATACCCAGTTCATACATTTTTCCCATTAACAGTCGGGTCTTCAAACTAGCGTTTAGTGTAGGAGTGTATTAATGTTTTGTATTTTTAACACTGTTTCAGAACATCATCTATCTACGAACATCTACATTTAATACTTTGATAGCCCGACTCATTTTTATTTCACGGTATGTTTAAAGATCTAAAAATTATTTTATTCCGCTCACTTATCATGGTTTTCTAACGATATTATTTTATTGTATAATGTTGACTATAATTTCAAATAACTTAATATTCTTAACTAATAAAATAATGGATAGGTTAAAAAATTGAACAACTCTTGAAGGCATCTCACTATTTCTTATTTCTATTATATGCTTTTCAAACTTTACATTATAAAAACAAATTACAGTTATTCTATATTATATAGCCATATTTTTAAAAATCGTAAAGTATGGTAAAAGAGATTACGTACAGAATCCCTTAATATGTCGATGACAAGAATAAGAGCGTAAACACTAGAAAATAAAATAATCTTCTCGAGAGTTCGAAAGACGCGAGATAGACAGTTGCGCAGATTGAGTTCGTTTTAACACTTCTTTCCGTGCGATGTCAGCCGCGGAATCAGCCGCTGGGGTGGCCAGTCGTGAAATAATCGGAGCGACATATATGAAGCGAAATAATCGAGCGAAGTACGTTACTGGCGATTTAAATATGTGCGAGTATTTACGTTCGATATTCAAACGGAACGTTCTAGCAAGTGTTAAATAAAGTGTTACCCAGCGATAATAAAGAGCTTATAGATGAGTGATAAATTGCGAAATACGGTGAATTCAAGAATAGTGTATTAATTTAATTTGTGTTAAGTGACTTTGTCAATTTACTTAATTAATTAATCTAATTAATAAATCGCTGATTAATTTCCAGTGTTTTCATGTGTCTCCCGCAGCCATGACCCGTGATAATTAAAGGAATATTACTAAACCTTTTGCCCTTCATAAACTAAGAATATTTTTGAATTAGAAAAGAACCGAGGTGCTCTTTTGATAAATGACATTGAAATATTTTGCATTTGGCATTGTAGCAATATATTTCAAAGCTATAAAATTATGCTGAGAAAGAATTTTTTTGTCGTATTTACGGAAAAAATAATGTGACAGGCATGTGATACGTAAGTGATTCAGTATTCAAAATAATATTAAAACAATCACCATTAATTAATAGCTGTTTATTTTCATAACATTGCCTGGAGTATTCTAAACAATGCGTTATTTATGCATCATCCATTGCCGTTTTCTTATCTTACTATGAGAATTAATTTTTTCGTTTAATTATCTTAGTGAATAATAATTTTACATTGTATTTATGAAATGAAATTATAATTCAAACCACTACATCAATTAACTCATCTGAATTTCTTTACTTCGCTCGATTCATTTCATCTCATCGAGTAATTCCAGGTAAAAATATTTTCATTTTAATTTTGAATGAACTTATATTTTTTAATCATTACACATTACTATTTTTGAACTAAGCTAAGCGCTTAGGCTGTGAAAATATGGCTATCTTAGTTGTCTCCCGGAAGGATGCTCGAACCACCAACCACTTG
This sequence comes from Agrypnia vestita, assembly GCA_016648135.1. NCBI lineage: Eukaryota > Metazoa > Arthropoda > Insecta > Trichoptera > Phryganeidae > Agrypnia > Agrypnia vestita. The sequence continues at coordinate 97,741 of JADDOH010005255.1, read as the reverse complement.
ATCACTGTAGACCCTACTGCAGATAATAAACACTAGACCAACAAGTAAGCCAATTCAATTTTTGTAGATATATGTTTTAACGCATAATAAAATAATTAAAAAGTATATTTACTTCCTTTCTTTTAACTCGTGGCGTCTGCTTGCTTGTTTTCTTGAGGAAAAAACTTTGGATCGATTTTTAACCCTTTTTCCGTGATTCAATCGGGCTGAAACTTTGCAAGCAGACTCGTGGCGACGATCAAAAAGATCTATCAAATTTTCGTTAAATAATAATAATAATTATAGTATAAATCATAATAATAATTTTAGAAATTTTAATGGTTTTTTCAAAATTCAAATCAAAATCAAAAAATTCAAATCATTACAAAAGTTTGATTACTAGCAACGGCGGCCCGATAACGTCGTGGAATATTTTCTAAATTTGAATTACTCCGTCGGTCTACATAATAGCTACTTCACTACGAATTTCGAAAATCTAAATTGACTGACAAATGTTCTTAGAATTTAATCTTCAAGGCATGAAGTGTCTTATCAAAGCTCAAAACATCTGACATTTTAGAAATATATTAAAACTGTATGTTTTAATTCGTCTTTAATTATTGTTATATTTTACAAAGAAATCAAAACTTGGTTTTTATGGGTTACTTTTTTAGTAATTAATAATGATGTATATTCCACCATGACGTTAATATTAAGCGTTCGTTTAATTATTAAATCTTCACGTTATTTGTTTTTACGAAGGACATTGCTCGATTTTGGTATCATAATGATCTCCGTTTGGGCGCCCCAGAAAGATTCCACGCGTGTTTTGCGAAACCTTCATACGTAGGTGATTTAGGATCTCGGGCCGGATGGAAGACCATCGCGATACGTTTCATAAAGGAGAGCCGATTATCTGTCGGCTGAATAGGAAATTGCACTCTTCCATGCGGGCCCCGCGCGGATTGTTCGCAGTGGCCTCAGCGGTATCCGCTCCCTTTCAAAACGCATTTGTTTCCACAATGGACGCGATATCCAATCGCTCAAGTCATTGTTGCTCCGAGCGCTGGAAAGTGTAACAAACAAAATATATTTACTACCGACACGATTGAAAAATGGATTCCATCGCTTACACGGTTTGCAGATATATCACCGTAATGGACTGAACCCTAACTGTTGATATTGCGATTTAATTCTATCTCCAAATAAATAGGAGTGTATACATTTTGCTAACGATTTCTTTCACACCTGCACAGGATAAAGCTGCTTATGTCGAATCTTTGGATTTTCCTTTTAAATTCTGAATTCAATGCTTTGGTATACCTCTTTCCATTTAAAAAAGATAATCAAATTAGTGTGTAAGCCGTGCGTATGAGACACGTTGTTTCATATCGGTTTATATCCGTAAACACCAACACAACAAAACAATGTGCGTTATGCATACATACGGCTTACACATACTTACTTAATTGTCTTTCTCAAATGGAAAGAGATCTAACAGCGCTTCTAGTGGTAATAAAATGTATACGGCAGTCAACATAGTCGGCCGTATTCTGAAATAAGCAATATTGCTATTTCGATATCTCGACAGTTTTTATATAGCATTCTAATGTCGTCAATTTTATAGTTTTAAGTTTGACAATCTGTTTTGAAATCGATGAATTCAATCAATCAGTATGCCCTAAAATATGAACAAACATTACATTATCGACAATTTGTGAATAACTTAAGGTTACAGTGCTTTCTGATTGATCGAATTCATTAATTTCAAATCTGTCAAACTTAAAAAGACAAAATTGACGGCATTACAATGTTATACAATAACTGTGAAGATAGCAGTATCCTTATTTCGCTTATGCTTATTTCGGAATACGAATTTCTAAATACAGAATACAGATTGTTTCACGTAGTAAGCATCCGTCAGCGTTCGTGAAGTAACAAATTTTCTCCACAAGTAAATAATGAGGATTTTTTAATAATTTGCTATGTTTCTTTGATAATTTTTGTCTCCATCATATTAATAATAAATTTTTATTCCGTTTTAAGTACTTATTCTGTAGTATTTAATTTGTTCCTTACACGAAACTAAAGTGTAATAGCGTGATTCTGTATTTTCTTGTTTATTTTAAATAAAAATGTGCCGGATCCCGAGTCCTAACAACATGATATTCCTGCAAAAAAAGAAAAATCTTACTCCAACATCCGGGCACAACGTAACTTGAAACCTAGAAACGACCTGAAAACGAAAACCTAGAAAATGTGTCAGCCACGCCATTCAAAGTAAAGGTGGAATTAAATATTGTATGTCCTATTCCACAGTTACCATATGCCTGTAAAAATTTAATATTTGACGATGTCACGATAAAGATATTTGTATCTAGATAGACTACATAATAAATATACATAGTCTTGGTCATTTTTTCTTCTTCAATGTCTGCAAATGGCTTTGTGGTAATAATATTGGCGTAATCCATTATGGTCCCGTTGTTTATACAATGAAAATGAGTATTTCACTATATAATTTAATGTCCCGATTACAAAATGAAAGATAATTGACGTTTAAATAAGGTCACAGTATCGTAATCTTGCAGTCACCGTATTTTTAAATAAAAAATATTAAATAAAGAAACGACTGCTCCGCGTGACTGTCAGGGTGATACTGAACTGGACAATGGAGTAGCTTTAAAAAAGGAATACCACTACACAATTAACGTGTTACAGAGGGTATCACTTACACTAATGCAAGTGGCTTTCATAAAGTGAGCGGACTGTACATTCGAAATTTGGAGAGTTGATAGAGACATTCCATCCACATAAACGCCAATAAACCACAATAAAATCAGTCCGCAAGGAATGGACGCAACTGAGATGGTTTGATAAAGTTTTATACAAAACTTCCCACTCACCTGGAAAGTGGGACATGATCTCCGAGTATCAGAAAACAAATCAGTCGTTTAAAATAGTAATCAGAAAATACGCGGACGTAATGGGATTTAAATGAGTTCATGGTGGTTATTTATATATATATATATCGCAATCTTCTCATTTCACGGCCAACTTCTTCAAGTCAAGTCTCACTGCCCTTTTTATTTAAAAAAACCAAATGGAATCGGTCGATTAAAGAGAAACTAATTATTTTGGCTGCGGCTGGTATGCGCCGTAGTGACATTGTTTTTCATCTATGTCTCTCCCATTAACTTTTTGCTACACCAATTTTTTAGAAAGCTGCTAAATCAAATTCTAAATTAATTGAAAACGAGAGGATTAAAAAAACGCGAATCTACCTGCATTCTAGGCGCAATTAAAAAAATATTCACACGGTTTTATTCAGTAAAACAATTTGTGTGATAAATAAAATATTTCTTTAAAAATATCAATATAAATTATGATGTACTTGTATTTACTAGGGTAGTTTAATTAATTAACAAACAATCTATTTCGTGGTGTTAGACATTAGTCATTTTGTATAATTTATACTACAAATAGTATTAGAATCAAAGAGAAGTTGAATATTTAAAGATTTTCAAGCTTTTTTTGTAGAGTTATGTGTAAACAAACACTGTATTCAACTGACATTATTTCCAGCTCTTGTGATGCCGGACAAGTTAACTTATTTTCAATTAATTTGAACAAGGCAAGAAGAAACAAAATTACGTTAATTGCAAACAATTCTGTGATCCAATACATCTGACTTGGAAACTGAGATTTCAAATAAAATGTTCCACTATCTACAAACCATTGTCTATAGATCAGATCTGAGTTGAAGAGTTTTTTGATCCATGCATTTCAAATGCCGTTTGCCATTGAAATAAGAGAATACAAATACCTTATTTTCTTAAGTTGATTATATAAAATATATGTTTAAATTATTATTCATTTATTTAATAATTAAATAAGAACACTAGACAACAATTTTGTACATATAAATGACATTCAGCATGTTAATTAACTTTTCTCATAAATTTTGGTATGCTGAATAAATAATACAGGGTATCCCAAATCTAGTAGCAAAATCTTTACAGGTGAATTTCTGCCTTGATAATGAGTCGAAAATGTTCAATCAATGTTTCATTTTTTCAATATTTCTGACTTGTTTTTCAGCAAAAATTAGAATTACAGTAACTTATATTATCGGTTATGAAAAATTCATTCGCTTTGAATTTGACCTGACGCTGACCTTTCGCATGGTGACACGTGCCATTATTAGGACTGATAAAAATCTTCTACTAACATGTGTAAGGTTCGACGCTTATTGTGTTTTAGCAAAAAGCAAAATACTATTGGTTATGGCCAATAGGGGCCTAGAACGTTGTATAAATAATGAAATTATTTTTGATTAATTTGAATTAATAAAATAATCTCTTAATATTCTAAAATTCCCTCATTTTTCCAATTCAAGACAAACGCTGATGGTGAAATTTACGTAAGGTAGGTATCATTATACATAATTTTATTGCTGACGTCCCGTTTATGACGTTCAATACTGTTGTTATTTACTGTTTATAAATCCACCGTTTTACCACAACTTTCCCGTGCCTTTAGTTTAACCTTTGTATTTCCTATTGTTCTACGTTTACCTTTCTTTTTATTAGGTTTTGTATAGAGAACATTGGGGGGGTTGTTTTGTATATGTGTATTTAACTAAAACAAAATTCAAATATACTCAGTAGAGATAAGTACAGTAGAACCCCGCTTAACGTACCTACACTTCAAATAACGAGTTATTCATATAAAGAGTAAAAAAATTGTAAAAATTACTCGCGTTACAAACGATATTTCGCGTAACGAATAATGAAGAGAAAGGTGGTCTTTTATGCAGGCCGTCTGTGTATGTTTAGTGCTCACCAGCATCATAGAGTCGCTTGAGATCATACTTTTTTCTTGTATTCAGACGCATTATTTGTGAATTTTTGTGAGTGCAAGGTTTACAAACTTTTGCGAAAATGTCCCTGAAGAAAAATCCGCAAGAATACAGCGATAATTTAAATAAATCACCATAGAAGTAAATGGTGCAATCATTAAGAAGCGAGAATAAGGTACGAGCATCATTGACCTAGCACGTTCATATTAACGGTCTACATCAACGATTTGCACTATCCTTACGAACAAGTACAAGGTTACGGAGATAGATGCTTCAAAGAAATTGAAAAGAATATCTGCGTTGAAAGGTTGCCTCTTATATGTTTAAGGCGACAATATTAATTCGAGTTTCATTTGTGAAAAGGCGAAATCGATTTTCTCCTTCTTTCGGTATAAAATTATGTAATGCATTTTACATTGATTCCTTTGGGGGAAAAAATGTTTTGCGTGACTTTTATTTCGCATTACGAGTAAGACTTCATAACAAATTTTGCTCGGTAAGCGAGATTCCACAAAATATATTAGGTGATAGCCAAATATATTTTCGACATAGATTTTTCTGTACATCTTTCTGGTTCGCTTTAAATATCATAAGAATTTATTGTAAAATTGCAACTTCTCATTAAAATATATTTTCAATAAACAAATAACATATCTACTTTAAATCACTTAAGACAGCCTTGAGACAGATCGTAAGCGCTTAAATGCTCAATAAATACTTCCATACATACTTAACCATATAAATAGCGTCTTTTTATTTCTATGAGACATCTATTATTTATCTTAATTATTGATTATATCTCTGTGGACAAAATCCAGGAATTGTGCTCATGGAGTATATAAAAAAATATTAAATTGTTATTGATTCGTCTGATCGTTTCCGGCGTTGGCGTTGTAAATTTGAATGTGAATCCAGCTTTACGTTGAGCATCCCGCTTCGGATCGAACCGAGCGAGCCCGAGTATGCGGACACAGTTTTTCTTCTCATTCCGCTGAGTTGGTCACGTAGAAAATTGTAGGAATTATTCGTGCCGCCGTTTTCTTAAACTCGGCCAGCGGAGGCAATGTCACTGTCCGGTGATCTTCGGCAGCGGATCGCAAAACAACAATTATGAATATACAACAGTTGTAAATCTGCATACAGTTGGCTTCAATGTAATCATTGGACCGACCGTCATTTTTGCTCTGAATATCTCTGAATATGCAGGAAATTTCTGTAAAAAAGCAATATTTTGGAGTTAACTTTGTCGTATGTTATAATTGAAATTTTAAAAACTAGCAAATTTTGTTTAAACCACACTGACTACATTTAACATCTATCGGTTTTGATTCCAATTTATCTTTATCAGGACACTTAAACTGTTCCATAAATTTAATAATAGGTACTTTTAAATTATATATAAAGAATTCAAAAGTCGAGTGGGGGCGTGGTCTTACTAAGGGTGGAGATTTATAGGGAGACAGTGAAATGGAGAATACATTAAATAATGTGTTATATACATATTTTAGTGTGCATTTAATGTCCACTGTATCATCATGTCAGGACGGTGTGATATTAAATACTAAATCCAGATATTAAAAATAATCTTTAAGCAACCAATAACTAATGAATTTTTCATAATTGATATACGTTACTGGAATGATATTTCAAGTCTTTGCAAAAATAAGTCAAAAATATTGAAAAAAAAATGCAAACAGTGATATTGCATATCTCGATAACTATTGTTATTAAGGTCATGGTTGCTCCAACATTTTCGGCTCATTATCAAGGCAGGAATCCACCTGTAGAGTTTTTGCTACTAGCTATGGGACACCTTAAATACACTTAATATTATTTCTTTATTTTTTACTTCATATTATATTATTTCTTTACTTCTATTTTTTAACTCGTGAGTTAATTTTATCATCAATTTACTTGCTGGACCAAGCGTAAGAAGTCGCGCATTTAGCTACGCTTTCAACTATTAGTATTTTACGATTGAATGAACAGTGTCCTGAAGACCAGGTGACAATATCTTAAATGTTTACAGTATTTAACTGTACATTTATTACCTGGATTGTGTTCTATTGAATGAAATGCATTGTCTTTAAGACAGCTTTCTATCCCAAGTCACTTTACACACGTATCGTTAAGTGTATTTAAATACGTGCGGTTAATCGTAAAATTACTATAATATACAAGAGTGGCATGATGTACTTTCCATGTCAAAAAACAGGGTAAATAGGACATCTGTCTATTTTTTTTTATTAAAACTTACATACGTTGTAACAGAGCTAGTCCACAATACTCGGAATTATATCCCAGAAAACCTAAACCATATAACCACAATGTGTTTCCCAACAAAATAATAATATCTCTGCACCCTTTCAGATCATAAGATATTTTACTACAAATATCCTTGCAATCTGAATGGGGACAAGGATCATAATATCAGTATTATAGTCATACAAACGAACAACCTTATTATATGAGGGGTATAAAAGCAAAAGCCAAATTATACAAAAAAAAATGTTATGAATGCAGTCACCGAGGATTTCTAATTTAGAATGTACTGAATTATAGATTTTATGTATCAATCCCTTCCAAAATCATGTTTCCTATAAATTTATGGGCTATATTTCCGACATTTTTTTGGATAGTTTAAACTTATGTACAATTTGTTGCTTATTTAAGATTATAACGCTACCGGTTTCGACACGTCCGTTATTATTTAAACTAAACTAAAATGTGCAAGTATTGTATCAGGAGTTTTTAGGTGGTGGGGGTGAATTGACGTGGTAGGAGGGCGAGGGAGGGAACATCGTTAATAATGGTGAATTACATGGGGCTATTATTTTGTTGATAATATTGTAATTAATATAATAAATATGTTATTTACAAATTGTAATAAATATAATAAATGTAGTATATTTATTATAATATACTATATTTCCAATAAAATCTCGAATTCAGTACATTCTAAATCAGTAATCCTCGATGACTGCATTAATTGTAGCATTACTGCATTAGTTGGTGCCAACTCTAGTATAAAGAAGTGAAGCTTGAAATTGGTAAAAAAGAATGGAAGTAGACTGAATGAGGTGAAATTAAGTAGAAGATAGGATAAAGGAAGTCATGTGGAATATACTTATAAGTAAGAAGAGAAGATAATAAAGAAAATATATGAGGCGAGTGTTAAAGGCAGCAGGAACAGAGGGCGTGCGCAAAAGACCCGAAACGATCAGATTAACCCAATATTGGAGGATGGTGCTGTTAAAAACTACAACATTAAAAGAGCGTGCATGAGAAGATGTATGAATTTGGCTAAAGCAGAATTGGTGTACCAAGATAGAGGAATGATAGAGGAATGTGACATTCTATCCTTTCTGTCTACCTCGGCGGTCATTCAACATGTTAGTTATGTAGTTAGAAAACATATTCATGTTTTATTTAAATCGAAGATGGCAATATTTAAATCGAAGATCCGGTGTTTAGACACCATGCAGATTTCTCTCAAAGGCAAGTTAACATGGTTGCCTAGATCCACTTCTACGGGATACCGTGCAATATAAGACTTTCCACTATACAATCATATTATAAAATCGATTGTATATTGACGTTAAAAGTCTGCAATACGTTATAAAATTTATTTTCGATTCTAAAAGTGGTGCTTCAGTAATAAATTATGTAAGTGAAACATTTTACTTGCAGAGACCTATATATGACTTATGTTACATGTATATTATGCTAATTATATAGCTATTATCGACCGATCCAAACAAAGGTAATCGACCATGGTGCTACCCTGAAAAAGAAAGCGTATAATTCAGATTGCCAATAAATTCCTCAGAATCGTAGGTACTAAGGACACAATCAGTAGGTACACGTAAACAGGGAGCGCCCAAGGATGTCAGTGTAGGATAATATATAAGTACATGAAGGGCTCATAATTTTACAAACCGCCAAACAAGACAACGGAATAATTGAAAATTGTAAGCAACGATGTCAAAAATACTGAATCTACCAAGCAAACTGCTGATATTCAAAACAACGATAAGACTTAAGGTAATTTAGGTTGAGTAACGCGGTGCACAATACAAAATAAACGTACAATTAAAAAAAATGAACAAATATTATTTATTTTTTTGGGATATTTAGTAGAAGTCACTTATTGTTATAAATAAATAATTGCTTCATTAAAAGCATTAGGTTGAGTAACGCGGTGCACAATAAAAAATAAACGTACAATTAAAAAAAATGAACAAATATTTTTTTTTTTTTGGGATATTAAGTAGAAGTCACTTATTGTTATAAATAAATAATTGCTTCATTAAAAGCATTAGGTTGAGTAACGCGGTGCACAATAAAAAATAAACGTACAATTAAAAAAAATGAACAAATATATTTTTTTTTTTTTGGGATATTAAGTAGAAGTCACTTATTGTTATAAATAAATAATTGCTTCATTAAAAGCATTAGGTTGAGTAACGCGGTGCACAATACAAAATAAACGTACAATTAAAAAAAATGAACAAATATTATTTATTTTTTTGGGATATTAAGTAGAAGTCACTTATTGTTATAAATAAATAATTGCTTCATTAAAAGCAACCGTGATATATTCTTTAAGACACAGCCTCAGTTTAAAAGTGAAATATTGATAAACTTGGTTGACGGGTGTAATACTCGTACATGCTCCTCATAGACACACGGTGTTGATTTGTGATAGTCTTTATTCTGTTCTCAATATTATTTACAATTTATTTTATCATTAAAACATTATTATTATTAATTTATATTAAATAGTGTATTGTGGAAAAACTTGTTAACCTGGAGCTCATCCCTAAATTGTATTTATTGATTAGCAACAGTCTTTATTGTATTCTGAATATTATTTACAATTTATTTTATCATTACGACATTATTTATTATTAATTCATCATAAAAAGTTTAATGTATATAAAATGTTCATATATTGTACTCTAATGTCACTCTCGGACCACCTTATAGGGTTAATAATGACCTGGTGAATAATGGACCTTAATGAGTGGTTGACGGTCTGTTTGTTCAAAAATAATTATAAAATAATAAATAAAAAGCTTCTACTATTTAAGATATTTATATTTATCTATATACATGGATATAAATTGGATTAAAAGTAAACAGCAATGATGCTCCTTTAGAAAAAATTCATAAGCTGTGACTGCATTTAGGTTACGTATAAAGTACGGTACGGTATGTAAGGGCGTTAAAAATATATCTGCAATATTAGTAACAGATTTCTAAACTTTGGCCAAAATGTCAGATGCATCCTGCAATGGGGCACGGAACCTTTAAAATATTATCTGATTTCTTTATACATTTAGTTTTGAAGCTTCCTTGATTTGTATTCGCAACAACACACAGGTGGTGTTAAAGAAGGCAGACATGATAAATATGTGTTACTTGCAATCTTATTGACATTTTATTATGCAAATATCCATTCATAGCTGTTTTCTATTTCAAACACATCAATAATAAGATGTTAGTATTAGCAATAGTAGTCTACTTGGAGATATAATGCCCAATTACTTTTGCAACTGTGTCAGTGATATCCACTTTGATATATTTAGCATTTAATTTGAATATATGCACAATGTGTAAGTGCACAATAAACATAAAACATAAAATTGTTTAATGCTTTGTAAAAAGAGAATAAATTAAATTTAAGAAATTTATAAATCCTCTACAGATTTCAAAGATAAGAACGTATTTTAAATTAAAATTTATTGAAACAATCACTTTTTTTTTCAATCAAGGTTCGTCCGTATCCCTGCCACTTTACGGCAAAGTAATGTTTACAGTAGTCCCATGCGGTTTTCTTTACCAAGTATATGTTCAATTATTGTGAAATTAATTTTAATCCCAGCGCGATGTCGGCTGCCAAATGCAAGAATAGTGGTTATTATTAGTTAGGCGAACATTGAACAAACTGCGATTAAATTCTACTTACAGACTTGTTCTCGGAACATACATACTTACATGTAGAGAACTTAACGCAGTTTGAATTTAGTAAAGTATCGGTAATGGTATAGCAAAAAGGTTTATTAAAAATATATATTTAATTGGAACATCGGATTTAATCAAAAGTGTACGAATGCTTTAATGACAAAAATTATCTTTGTGCATGTAAAAACAATGTTACAGAAAAATAATAATAAAATAATAAATAAAAAGATAGCAACCAAAATTATTTTTTTTAGTCTCTTTGTTATACAACCAATGTTTTATCAAATTATAATTTCGACTGTAGGATCAAATAGGTGGTACTAAAGGGAGTGTATGGGAGTTTGCAAGCCTCCTATAGAGCCATGAGATGAAGTTTATGATTAAGCTAATGAGTTAATGCAGATAAAGCAGGTTTTATTGCCGGCACTTAAAAGTGCCGAGCTATTTAGAAATGCATAACTGGACAGGGAGCTTGTGCATGTAATTATAATTAATGTATTGACGGTGCGTGTTCTAATATCAGTGATCTCGTTGAAGAGAAATTGCGTCCTCTAAAGAGGTGAATATCACAATTGTTTGGTATAAACCACACTAAATTTAAAGCCTAGTTATTTTCGCTACAGAGTTTTAATATTTTCCACTACTGGATTGAATTTTCAATGCTTTCATTTAATAAAAATATTTTTTTTACAACACATTTTACAACACATACAACACATCTTTAAATGTACATACCACAGCCTGTATTATTTAGATTTTATTTCCTTTTGGTTTCGTGTAAATTACATTTAAAATTTTACCCTGCATTTGAAATACAAAATTGTGATGAAAAATTTTTAAAGGGTTAAAATAAATGTTGAAATTTTGTAACGCGAATATTTTATTTGGAATGTACTCGTAGGTACCAGTAAAAATAACCTTCCACATTTCGTGTGCCAAAAGTATGATGAATATATACACATACATTATCTGTACACTCAGAGATGTGTTATATTAAAATTAAATTACATTGTGCGAATGCACATTCCTTTACTATTTTTTCTTCTAAAGCATAAAATGAAAATCGTTTTATGAAAAATTATAACCTGAATTTATTTTAAAAATTAACGAAAATACAATTGTAAAATATATTTTTAATAAGATCGTCTGACAAGATGAGAGAAGATCTTGCTAATTTTATCTTGCAGCGCGACGCCAATAGCTGCCAACATGTTCAAAAATTATGAATAAAAATCACTTTTATAATAGGCTATTAACATGAATGATTGGACAATTTCCTACTCGTCTCATTTGATAGTTTTAAATAAAATCTTACGGAATGATCCCTTTATTTGTTTTGATTTATCATTCTCTATATTTCTTAATTTCATATTTTTGTGTGAAGAATTTTAAGAAATTGATAAAAAGCAAAATCCGGAAGTAAAGTTGTTAATTTCGTATTTTTAATTAAGTTAAGAAAAAAAATTGAGGATTATCACAACGGTATCTCCGTAAACTCGGACATCTACTAAAAATGCATATTTGACTTTTTGTTTCAATGCATTTAAAATAATCTTATCCATAACACGAAATTAAAAAAAAATGTTTCTACTTTTTCGGAACAAAAAACCAACATAAAAACGGATAAATACGCTCATTTTGTGTGTAAAGCCAAATTTTTAAAAGCTCTCCTGTAAAATTGCCTTTTTTGTAGAAGGTTAGTTTACGTAGGAAACGTCGAATAGTATTTTTTTTCTGTAATCTCATTTTGTGTAGCAGTCACGGATTCTATTTATAGACAAGGGTTATATGAAAATAAACGTAGAATAGTGGTGAATTGTGACATGTGTCGGTTAACCATAACTATTTAATTTCGGTCATGGCACATTTTAATATCGATTATTACTGCGAAATATCGATATGTAATCGCCTGGCATTGGCACTAGAAATTAGCACTGAATGCGGTGATTCGTGTTTTCGTTTCACGGGTGGTGCGGCACATCCCGCGACCTGGACTGTCACCTGCAGAACCGTCTTAAGGCGGAACAAAGGGCCGTGCAGCGTATCGGCGCGAGCACCTGTCGGGAGGGCTGGAACCAGCGTCAGTGTTCAGTGCTCACTGCTCACTGATCGAGTAAATTCTAAATCGCAGTCTGGCGCTATTAATCTCTCTTGCGCAGATCGCCATATTATGATGGCAGAAAGAGATTACGTCCATTAAAAAAGCACTCAAAGGCTTAACGTACTCGTATTTCCTACTTTCGTTAGCGTTGGAGTTACACTCGCGTACATACACATATTTTTTTAAATTAACATTTAAATGAAATTACATTTAATTTACATTATTTCAATGAACTAAAGTATCCTTCAATAAATTTGCATTATTTTATTACGGCCAAGTGTTTTAATACATTTCAATTTTATAAATTCAAAAATCTGAAATAATGAAGAGCAAAATTTCTGATAAAATTATTATTTCACATCAGCGATGCGGTTGCCCACTCAAACGAGTACTATATTTTTTCGTGTTTATTACTAATTATTATTCATTTCAAAAAACGTGCATATTTATAGGAGCTTCTACGTGTAACATTAATATATTTAATATTTTCAAAATAAACTAAACGCTCGTGCTATAAAAATAAAATTAACTCCTGGAACGAAGCTCGAACCCCCGACCATCTAGATCACTAGACGACCATCATACTATTAAAACAATTATCACGTAATTGTATATTTTTCAAATATTTTAAATAAAAGGAATCAATTGTGTTTACTCTAGCCTACAGCTTTTTTAAAAATTATTTATGTCAAGCAAAATCTATATATAAATATAAATATGATTTAGGACTCATTATGGTTGGCTACACATGTTCATAAAATAATTGGTACCTCGATGCGCATCTAGATTTATACTGCCAAGAGTCAGATTAAACCTAATTAATTATACTTACTGCAAAGCATGCGTAAGACTTACAAATTAACGAGAGCGTGTTTACTTTAGAATGTTAACACTTACATATTACGTTGACGTGAAATAATCTGAAGTTTAATACATACCTAGCCTTTTGTACCCAATTCATATTCAGAAAATTTTGATGTTTTCAATTGTTTTGAGAATATTTAAAAAATATTTTTTAATCACTTGGTTACTCCTATAAACAATCATCAATACAATAAAATAAACTATGAGAATTAATATAAAAATTAACCAAACCAGATCTTATTGATGTACCTTGACTTATTTATCTTGTTACTGAAATACCTACGCTTGCGAGAATAAACGTGTGTATGAAATGAATTATGTATGTAAATATGAATATGTACGTATCGCACTTAAAATTGACTTATCTCTGACTATTGGAAATAACAAAATGACATCGTCGACTCGGTGTGACATTTATTGACAGAAATTTTGACACGAAGACATTTAAAATAGGATCTCGATCGATTAACCCAATTCCACTACGAAAGTTGACCGAAATTACAAAGATGTGATAATGTTTGTAAAACCAACGCTGAATATAAATGTCACTTGCCTTAGCAATCGGGTTTTTGAAATCATCTTTAACTCCTTTGATAAATATTGTTTATATACATAATAAAAAATGCTAAGGAAAAAATATTACGACATCTTTTCTTTACATTTTGATTAAACAATAAAACAAACATCACCACAAGAAGAATTATATAAATCAAACAGGAAAAGAAAACAAAAAATTTATATTTTATCAACAAATCATTCAAATAATATTTATTTTATACTGTCCACAAATGTAATCGATTTTATCTTCAAATATTGAATGTATTATTTGTAATGCATCTACTTATATTTTTTATTGATTCCACCTAAATGTTTAGGAAAAACCTTTCCATTGTCAGAATGTTTGAAAAATGTCAAAATATCAAATTAGAATTGGGCTAGTAGTTAAATTTAATTGACTATTAATAATATTTTGTTTACTACATAAAAAGCAATAATATTTAAAAATATTTTTTATAATAATTTAGAAAAACAAAAGACATTATTCATTTTGATATTTTGACATTTTTAAAACACCTGACGATGGAAAGATTTTTCCGAAATATGTAGGTGAAATTAATAAAAAATATAAGTAGATACAACCAATATTTAAAAATGTCAATCTACAATGTTGCTTAATCAATTGAAAAATGTTTCATCTTCATTTAAATATTGTATAATCTTAATCTGCGCTTATCATTCGGTGCTTTCATGCTTTAAGAGATGATGGGTTGTAAGATCGAATGAATTAATTTGAAATGTTCGTAAAATTAAATTTAGTTAAAAATTTACCTTGTTTTCACCACTTATATCGAAAATATCAACATATTTCAGGACCAACGGTCCCTTCGTCCGGATACAATATATATACCAACAAATTAAAATGCAAAAATCGAAGTATAGACAGTCAAAATATAAAAAAATAATATATGGGGAATGAATGATAATTAAATACTAACATGAAAAAAATAGCAATGAAAACAAAAGTATAAACAATAAAATATTATTTTATATTTTAATTGTCTATGCTTCAATTTTTGATTTTTAATTTGTTTGTATACGTTGTATCCTGATGAAAGAATCATAGGCCCTGAAACATATTGATATTTTCTATATATAGGTGGTGAAAACAAAGTACATTTTTATTAATTATCTATATTAATAATGCCTCTACAAAATCTTTTGCTCTTTTTGAAGAAGTTAAATTTAGTTTTTTCTGTAGTACTTATTGGTATCAAGTTTAACCTCGAATAATAATTAGCAGAATAATCATTTTCCAAGGCAAGCCCGACGAAACAAATTTTCAGCTCAAATAATAATCGTAATTATTTAACGGCACATACCACTTCCATAATGTATTCATGATCACCTCACCTAGAAAAATAAAAACACAGGATTAATTTTATTGTCATTGATAAACATAAATTACTAGAAATACAATTACTAACACAATTGTAAAGACGAATTTATATCACAGTGGTTGGTTTTCTAATACTCGCTCACAAGTAATTAAAATTATTTTTTATTTGAATTATTTTTATAACATCGAAACATTCCTATATACCGTATTTATCCTGATTATTTTTTTCAATAATAAATTATATTATTTTGTGGAATTTTCGTTAACATTTTAGAGATTATTAATGATGATTTAAAGGAATGAATCATAAATATGTCTTCTTGACTCTAGTATAATTAAATATTACATATTGTTACAAATCCTTTAATTAACAGTTATAATACAATACTTCATCTAACATGAGACGTTCAGTCACTCTCGAAACTCGAGTAGTAAAATATTTAATATTTAACTAAACTCAAAAAGAGAGAACATACGTGGAGTATAAAAGCAACGGCAGCAATATTAAAAAAAAAATTGAACGCAGTCATCGAGGATTACTAATTTATTCTGTACTGAATTTGAGATTTTTTTATTTAACATAGCCTATAAATTTATAGGAAATAAGATTTTTGAAGGGATAGGTACATACAATCTAGAATTCAGCACATTTTAAATTAGTAATCCTCGGTGACTGCATTCAAAACAATTTTTAAACTTTTTGGATATACTGCCTTTGCTTTTATATCCCACATATGTAGTTATATTCCGTACATTTTAATGATCATAATTTAATATATAATTTGGAAGCTGCCAAAATACAAGCACTTATATTGCAAGAATATTGTAGCATGATTGGGTTTAAGTACCTAATATATAAAATTACAAAATACAGTGAATAACATCCGATTACGATACAGAATAGTTTTACAATATTCTTAAGAATTTGTTGTTTAAAATTTTTTGTGGGCTTTAAAAGTTATGAAAATTGCTTTAAACGAAATCAAATTTGTAATCTTCCTAGTACTTTCTCAACTCGATGTGTATATTTTCGTATATTCTTACATTGTTTTCTAGTGCCGACATCCTTCTCCATGGCGCGGCGGTCGACATTTTATGAGTGTAATAATAGCGAGAAGTCTCATTCCACAGAACAGACTGCGGCAATAAACTCCGATGGAGTCCGATCGGCCCTATTCACTAATAGTTCTTCAGCAGACCTTCGGAGGTTGGGTTTTTAACTGTTAGAAGCGCACGTAAAAGTGGAGGATTTATTACGAGAGAGGTAGTACAAGTATCGATAATCACTAGTGTCGAGAAAAGTACATCAAAATGAAAGTTTTATAGGCGTACGTTATTAAAGAAATATTATTTTTATGGCATTATTTAATAAGTAAATTAGAACCGCAAAAGTCTGATAACTGATAATGATACCATTACACTGATACTTGTAGTTAAAAATTAATTAATTTTTTTAAATTTAAACTCAATTCTTGCACACGGACGTACCTACTTGTTTTAATTAAATGTACAATTTGTGTGTACACCTATATTTACAAACCGATAATGTTAATGGAAGTCGAGTTACCAATTTAATATCATTTTAAAACTATTGAAATTAATATTTTTACTTTTCAATAAAACACATTTTATTGTGAATTTACAATTTTATAACAAAGGTAGCATTTAAAATAAATTAGATCAATTCATTAGAAAGATGTTCACAACAAATCCACCTATCGAAAAAACCAGCATAACGAAATATTTTTACTATAGAAAGTACAATTTTCCTTGAGATTGATTATTTTAATTTGCTTAAACTAAATAATGCGTCGTATAAGTCCGATTGCACGCTTCCTCCATTCTGTCTTTGTCTAACCTTTAGCTTCTAATACGCTCATCTCATTAGAAGTACCCTAATCGTTATAACTGTTCATCTTGGTGATTTCTCAGCATGATTTCGCTAAGACTTTCTCGGACATTCTCGATTTCTGTCGAGCTCTAAATTCTCATCATAAATGTCTCTAAACATTAGACATTTTGAATGTCTATACCATCTTAATGACCGGATCTTAAAAGCCTTTAAAATTCTCGAATTAATTAATAACTTGCATTCACTTCTTTTATCTTTATCACTGTATCTTTTATTCTTTTTTATCTCTTAGCACGTAGCTCATACACACCTGTGTAACAAAAGTCGATCTGAAATAGAATATTAATACTGCATTTAGTCTTGTTTTATGTTTTCATTCAGATGGTATTGTTTAAAAATATATTCTCAAGAGATTTGTGTAATTGGATATGAATTTCTAGTATTATGTCTCATGATTAATTATTTATCATGTGAGACAATCGAAATGGATGGTTTTAGAATGGAAGAGAACATTTTTGCGGTTGGTGATGATAAAAACCACCAGGGGCCTTAATTTGAAAGTCAATGACCTACACAACTAAAGTTAAATGGTTCTATTGATCAGTGTGTTGAAATGATGGTTTCGGATTTTTGCATCATTTTTAAAATAATATTATAATATATAATAACAGCATTTTTCGTCATATATTTTAAAATTTTCAATATCATCATTAATCATTTTCTGACGTAAAAAATACTCTGGTCAAAATTTAAACATTTCAATTACATTTCTTCAAAAAGAGCAAAATAATTTTGTAGTGACATTATTAATTAAATATTCAATTACATTTTACCAAAGTCACCGTGTCATAAATTTTCGGAATATTGTTAAGGATAGAATTTTATTTAAGTATACAAACTGCTTACAATAAAATGCAATATATGCGATGCGTACAATCAATAAATATTTCACTAATGCATGCCATAAAAATAAAGAAAGGATATATTTATTATGTGTTCAATAAATTCTTTTTTCCAAACTACATAATACAAGTCGGTACTAATAGAGTCAACTGATTAATAAAGTTAATTTAGATAAATTACACAAGTCTCACAGAAACGAAGCTATTTATATGGGGAAAATGTATTAGTCTTTATAGGGTGGCTACCATATATTTATACATAAACATATATTTAGAAAAAAAAATCGAAATTAAATACTTATCTGGCAGAATATTGGGAAATATTAAAATCTATAATATGTTAGTTAATGTGATAGGAATATTACGAGATATATTTCTTATTTCGGTTTCTTTTCAAAATATACGCTTAGGAAAAGGTCATGCTTCTGATAGTTACAGGGCTTATGATCTGCTATGAGCTGACTTTAGTGATCACTTTACACAATGCTACCTTCAGGAATTCCACCGTAAGAGCATCCACATATCTCAATTTCTCAAGTTCTATATACATTTGTTCTTTATCTGCCTCATTTCAAATATTTTAAAGAACCATGTTATATAGCCAACAATGGTCGAAAATATGTAATTCCCATGACAAAGTATACATAGATGTCACCGCTGGTAATGTCCTCTATACTCTACCTATATATTATTTTACTGTATACTTCTACAATTGAGTATCCCGGTAAAGCCACAACTCCAATGTATCTAGCCTATTAATAAAAATGGCATCTTTTAACGTCCGGACTTTTTATGATAACGGTTTACTCCGGATAATTCTCTGATACATATGCATACATACATACATACGCACAGTGCATATTCTATCTTACACGGATATAAATAAAATGACGAGTATTGCAATGACCGCAATATCCAAACATTTTTAAATAATGCACATACATATATACGTACAGTGCATATTCTATATACAGGGATAGAAATAAAATAACGGGTATAAAAGCAATGACCAAATCATCTTAATTAATGAATATCGTGGATAAAATTCAGAAATAGTATTCTTAGGACATGCATATAAAAATATTAATTAATAAAATATTTAATGTAAATAATATTTCTTGTAATAAAAATGTTTTTTTTCTGTCTGCAGATATCATTTTTGGAAAACTCGGATATAAATCGTGGTCCCGGAAAATACCTTTCGATTGATTATGTGCCAGGGTCAGAAAATTGATTTCGTAGAGGTAGGCGTTATCGCACAAGCCATTATCCGCTGATGGATAGAATTTCTCTAACAAATAGGGTTGGGTGATTCTAACTGGTTAGGGGGATATGTCAAGCTCTAACAGCCGTTCACACTCAGGTGTTTAGTAATTGCCAAAATTTCGTATTTTTGATCAAAATACTTCGGTCATTCTAACATTATAATAGACATACTAGGTGCCCGTTGCACGACTACGCGTGCAATTTAGCCTGGCGGCAGACTCACTGTTGATTAAGTAACGAAGAAGAAGAAGACGGACTCACTGTTGGTTGAGTAACGAAGAAGAAGGTTGACGGTAAACACTGCGCGCCAAGCTTCCCTTTCCGGTGACGCCCCGATCGCGAAGATCGGACTGTGCGTTCGATAGTAAAGACCGAAAAACTTGAAAACAAAGTGTATCCGTATTGTTCGAAATGGCCGCGCAAAGGCCAAATAGCTGCGCGGACGACACGCCCACTCTCCGTCAAAACGCCCACTCCACGGTCGAAACGCATGCTCCTCTGCCGAAACTTAGAGTGTTTTTACAGGATTATCATTTTTGAAATCATTGTTTGTGCAAAGAAGAAGAAGAAAACTATTTATCAGTATACTTCACCTAACCGAACCTCTTGAAGAAATTATATGTAATATAACATTGCATTATTTTATTAGAATAAAAGTAATTATTGTGTAATTTCATAGACTTAGTCCTCTCCGTCATTTTTCGGCAGAAACACAAGTCAAACTTCGAATCCTTGCAGCCCTGTTTCTACCGAATCTTGATAGAAAATCAGTTGACGAACTACCTCCAGAAACAATTATAATGTTTTCAAAAACTTCCGTCGTTTCTATGGTGACCTCATAGCAAGTACCTGTTTTAAAATGTTTTTATTTAACTCTCTTTGTCTGTTTAATTGTTTTTTATTGCAGTGACCTATAATTGATTTTTTACCAACTTTCCGAATAGCTACCATTTACTATATATTATTGAATCATTTTCGACATAATTTGGTCATTATTTCGATTAAAATTAATAATCACGTCACTCACATTAAAAGCAAGAGCTGCAGAAACATCTCATGAACATGCCATTGGAAAATTTGTTTTAAACTTTTAGGCCGGCGCCACACACAGCGCATCTCCCGCCGCGTCTTTGACGTCGCGTCAAATCCGCAACCAAATTTAGCAGTCACATACAATATTCCGCGGCGGATTCAGTCTGCAACAAACGCACGTGCGTACGCAGTGCGGACAATCCGTCGAATGTAGCTTTACATTTAAAAACGTCACCGATTTTACGTTGACGTAAAAAGAAAAGAAATACGATCAATAAATCTTCTAAGCTCTCCTGTAAGGTAACAGATTTGCAGATAGAGTACCTACTTCACGTAGGGCAGTCGAAATCGTTTATGAAATTCAGCATATATTAGATTGAGCTCGTTGATGTTACCATTCTCATCGAATGTACAGGCATCGCACGTTGACCTTATTCTTTTCAACTCGTTCTGTAATTCCCGCCCACCAAAAGATATTTCAATTTGGTTTGGAGACGACCTGAACTAGTCACTAAGTTTGATGGTGAGCCTCCTACAGAATAGGTTAGCCGGTGATTATATGCAAATGTCGGTTGGTGTTCGGCTGCTAACCAAGTCTGACGCGCGGTGTGTAATTAGAGGCGATAGAAGCCGGAGCCGGGTAACGGTAGGTCGAGTGACGCGGCGAGCGGCAGTGCTGGATGTAAGGGCAGGGTCGCACGTGAGCGGACCGCGGATGACCGAATGCGACCGACGCGACGCGACGTTCTGCGTACCGCGGGATGACCGAATTCGAGCGAACATTCCTTAAGAGACAATAACTTTCTGTTTTATACAGGGTTATTTGTAAAACATTAATAACCTCGCAGGACTATACTCCTGCCTTGATTATGAGTCGAAAATGTTCAAGCTACCATGACCCAATATCAATAGTTATGGAGATAAGGGACATTAAAGTTTGCATTTTTTTCTCAATATTTCTGACTTATTTTTTTGTAAAACGTTGGACTATCATTACAGTAACTTATATCAATTACGAAAAATTCATTTGTACCAATACAAGTTAAATAAAATGATTAAAATCCTGAAAAAATCCTATTGGAATGTATTCCAATTGGAATTCGAAGGTTTTTATTTTTTTATTTGACTTGTATTAAAGGGAATGATTTTTTTATACTTGATATAAGTTACTGTAATGATAGTCCAACGTTTTACAAAAAGTAAGTCGGAAATATTGAAAAAAAAAAATGCAAACTTTGATGTCGCATATCTCCTTAACTATTGATATTAGGTCATAATAGATTGGACATTTTCGACTCATAATCAAGGCAGGAGTATAGTCCTGCGAGGTTATTAATGTTTTCCAAATAACCCTGTATATAGGGTAGAAAAAAGTACCTACGTTTTACATAATATTAATAATAAGCTAACAAAAGGGTAGTATTGTATAACTTAAAATTATAAAAAAAATAATAATCTAAATAAAAAGTTAGAAGGTTTGAACAGTTATATAAATTAGAAAAAAAAGAGGTGTGAAGTACTTATATAAAATTAAACAAATAGGTATAATAATTAATTTTGTGAATACATTAAGGATACATGATGGCAGAGCGTAGAGGTTTTATTGATGCATCATTATAATGTGCTAATATAATGCTTTATAATGTTTATTCATATACATTAGTGATATAAATTAGACAGAGCCTTTGGCCAATTACAAGAAACTCTAATTTTACAGAAGTAAGTACAATACATGTGTAGGTTAGGTAGAATTCAAAAAATTTGGGAAATAAATCTCTGCGAATTTGTGTGTGTGGGAGAGAGAGAGTATAAATGTGTGTGTATGTGTGTGTGCATGCACGCGTATGTATGAGGGGAAATATGTAACCTTAAGAGTATATACAGTAACCTAGCTATTTAACCCCTAACAGAGTTAGCGCTCACAGCTTATACAAAAAAATGTCAAGATCTGCAAAAGCCGCGTTAAAGGTATCAAAAACACGGTTAATTATGGAGTTTTTGCGGCAGTCTGTTCTCCAATGATCCAAGTGTAAAATATGTGGTACTCTTGTTCATCTCTGCTGAATATTTAAGTGGAGGAAGTTTATAATATTAGCGACTTAAACTTGTGATTCAAAAATGTGTTAAGGGGAAAGCATTTTCACTAACCGTCAACCTTACTTAAGTTGGATTAGCCCAACATAACCTAAAGTAACTTAACCATTTTTCCATCACGCTTCTTCTCCGTGTGAGGACAGAAAATCGCATTCTCTTGACATATTACACATACATCTTCTCACATAAGCTAACAGGGCCATCCTCAAATATCTGATTTACCTGCTCGTTCCATCTTTCGTGGAAGTTCTCTGTTCCGGTGCCTTCTGCATTTATGTAAAACATCCAAATTTTCTACCTCCTACATGTCCAAATCATCTAAAGTCCCTTTCTTAATTCTGTCGACTATATATGTACATCAATTTAATATATTCACGATTATTCACCACATCCTATAGATTTTTCACATATACACCTTAGTCTGCATTCCTATTTCTGTTTCCTTTCTTTCTGATTCCCATCTTTACTTCCGTTTGTTACAGTTGTAAATGCAACAATTTTTGCGTATTTCTAACTGATCCAAACGAATTAATGTCGAAGTAATCAAAATTTCTAATATAAATATTATTATTTTTATAATTAACAGGCTGTATTCCAGGCATAAATATTTGTTGAGAATCTTTTATGCATTTAGTCATATTGTATTTTGATTTTCAATTCAAATTTTATTTTATTTCGATTGGATAAAAGACTTTCGAGATTGATGTATTTGAAATATACTGTCCATCGATCACCCGAAGGTATTTTTATCGAAAATAAATTCAAATACTGGTAAATAAAAGTCATTATTCACATGATATGTCCAGTTTATTAATCATTTTTGAACATCATTCGCCAGCCTTACTGTCATTGTACATCCATCCTCATGGTAGATTATTATATTATAAACAGATAAACTATAAAAACTAGTACTCGAAGAGGTCCAGACAGAATCAATTAAACACATTATAACAGACGAAAATAGTTTATAATTTATCGAAATCGCAGTCCTCCATAAATATAATCGATTAATTAATATTTTTGATGATTATACGTTATCGTACATAATTATTATTTTCAAAAAAAATTACGAACAATCGACAATTCACTCACTTAATTTTTTTAAATATAGATGCGAACACGGAATACGTGTCGCATCAATATTCTTACTATTTTAAAAATAAACTAAACGCTTGTGCTATGAAAATGGGACTAACTTGACGGTGTTCTGGAACGGGGCTCGAACCATCAACCACCAGATCACTATGCGAGCGTTATGACCATTACACCAACAAGCTTTGAAATCATTGTGACTTTGTGAAATCTATTTTGATGATAATATAGAGCATCGAAACTATGTGACGTTGAAATGATCAATTAGATTTAAACAAATTTTGTTAGTTTATTTAATTGATTAATCATTCATTAATTCTATAATTTACACGATCGCAATAATTATTTAGGAACAAAATTTAATTAAGAATGAACTTTTTATGTTAATCAACAGTTATAATTAATTCATTTATAGCCAATTCCACATGTCTATTTATTTTATCACGTACCGTAATATGTCATTATTTATGGGCTGGATCCACAATAGATTACCGTGTGAAAGATCCATTGTGTCGGATGTCTAGACCTTATTTAGCTTTCTGTCTATCATCTCGGATACAGTAGCCGGCAAACATCTTGAAATTCTACGGCATAGTGGGGGGAAGTTTGCGCATCTACCTTTCCACCAACGAGACCCAAATTTCGTCTTCGGCGCATTCCCCCACTAAGCCAAAGAATTTCAAGAAGTTTGCCGGCAACTGTAACTATGTGCAAATAACTCCCATAACATTTATAAACAAAATGATGTCGTTTTTAATTTTAATAATTGATTCAGTAGATGTGCTATCTAAAGTCAAACAGCGCTATTGCAAAATGTACTCTCTATACATTTTTTATTTATTTTTATTTATTAAATTCCAAAAGAAAGTATACAAAATATATAAGGTATATGGAAATTTTACAAGATATATCACATACATTTTAAGTATATGAAATCCTATAAAGGTATATATATATACCTGTACATAAGTTCGGGAGATGAGAAGTTAGACACGTGTAATGATTTACACACGACTAAAACTCAATATAAGACCTGTGTATTTATTTTTCGGAGTTAAAACTGCAAAGAAATATTTATTTGTCGTAAATTAATACTATAGTACTTCGTTTATTCGAAACTAAAATATGTACAAAAAAATTGCGATGGCATTGCGAAATTCGCCAAAAATCGTAAAACTCATGAAAAAAGTAATTAATTTTGTGAAAATTTTTTGCATACTTCCAAAAATCATTTCGTAAACGTAATATTTATTATGCTAATACAAAGATACGACATTTCTTTTACTAAAGAACGTTGATTCATTTGTGGTTATCAATTGTGAAAAAAATCGATATATTTTTTCAATTTCGTAAAATTTAAAAAAAAATCGAATTATGTGAACTTAAATATGGTATACTTAAAAATTTAATATTTTGCTTTAAGGAGAAAGCGGCTAAAAATTATTTCAATTTACGAATTACCGTGGTTTTCGAATTATCGAGATTACTCTACTATGAAAAAGAATATTTTGGAACTAGTGGGTTTTAAAAATATAGAATTATGGCGAAATTCGAATTATGAAATTATGAATTATAGGAGTTGGAATTAACGAATTTTATTGTTTATTGGTTCATTAATGTAAAAACGATTTCTATAAAAGGCACGATAAATTAATCAGTTTTGGATCAAATTCAAGTTTTTTCTGTTCTATTATGAATTGATTTACCTAACAGTTTTCGGATACAATATGATTAATTTAATTTACATTATACTTAACTTTAAACTCCACCAATATTGAGCTATTTTGTCATCTTTTTAGCTTCGGGAGGAAATGAGCGGGATGATGAGACTACTTCTCCCGATATTTGAGTAGTGAAGAATAACTCAACGTGTGTGTAATACAATGATTAGTTTAGTATCAACCGTGTGCTCAACTGTGAAAAATTGTTATATGACACATGAAACTGGGTATTTTTGTCAAAAAAAAATTATTAAAATATTTAGAAACCAACATTTTGAATATTCTACCACATTTGAAATGGTTTAGCTCAATTTTCTATCATTTAGAGTGGGTGGAGTAAGACCACCCAGAACTGTTTGCATTTTTTTCCAAGGACGCTCATTTATTTAAGGCTGTATGTCCAAAAAGTTCGGATTGCCCTGGGAAAAAAGTTTTTTGTGTAAAGAGTTACATTAACATAATTGTACTCCGTAAAGTAAACACTTTAACGGTAAAGTTCCAACCAATATAATTCTAGAATTTATGTTTTTTTTAAACTTGTTTTGCCCCTTTCTAACAACTTACTTTTGTTTGTAATAGTCATAATTACAGACGTTGATATTTTACTTCCAATTAATAAGGTCTTATTCCCGAGATATTATATTGTAAGTGAAATTGTAATTAAACAGAGTTATTTTTTATTTAACAATGTAATGAACACTATTTATCAAACTAATCTATGCGTTTGTACGGTAAATAATAGGACCAACCTAAAACTCAATGCGAAATGAGAAATGCATTTAAAAACGGAAATTGTAAAGGAATTATTTTCTTCCCAGTCATCAAATCAGGAAAATATTTTGTCTCTGCGTAAGGAATAACTTTACCGGTTTTTCATGGAAATGTTATCGTTAATCTGCACTTTCGAGAAAACAGTAAATACAATTTATTTTAATGTTTGCAGTACTGATACGTATAACGTATTTTTATTTTTATTTCAATTTTTCTAATGAGTTGACTTCCTGTACAGATTACCTATAACTTTCTGAGATATTAAAAATACAAAAAATATATATTCCTAACACTTTTAGGACTTTTTTACTATTTCTGTTTTATTTTTCTTCAAAAATTTAATGATCCGTTTACATATTTTGCAATTTACTTACATATGCATATCATTAATTAAGTATTCATCATCATCACTGTTGGCTCTACAATCCCTGGTGAGTCATGGCCTCCTCAAGAGTATTTTTCCATTCATCTCGGTCATGTGCCTCTCTCCTCCAGCTCTCTCCAGATCTGACTCTCTATGGCAGATATATCCTTAAGAACAATGTCGCTCCATCTTAGTTTTGGCCTTCCTAAGCTCCGTTGCCTTATTGATCTTGAATTCAGCAAGGACTTTCTGGGTGGTTTTTGTTCAATCATTTTCTCCACATGACCCAACCACCGAAGTCTTCCCAATTTTATAAATTTTAAAGCAAAGTATAAAGCTCATTGCTACAGTGCCTGCGAAAACACCATTCAAAAACGTTTGGTTCTCACTTCTAAATCAGTCTCGTGTCTCAACTGCAAATGTGAGCACTCGTCTAATGAGCGTTATTTAATATTAATAAAGTATTATTTATGTTAAATAGGTTTTGTGTATAGCCATGCATTTAGCTCACTCTGATGAATAACCAAATAACTTAAACTTTATGCGTGACATTTTGTGTAAGTTTATTTTATGTACTAATTGTAGGTACACTCGTGAAAAATTGCCGGACATAATTAATTTAATATAAATGTCAAGTCCGTGTAGTTTGGTGGCGCGACCTTTGCAAGTAGCCTGAGCCGCGCACTGATTGACGTGTCACACTCGGCTTCCCTCGCCTCTAAGCGGCTAGTAGTTGTAATTCCAGCGAGTTACGGGCGGACATTCGATATAAGGATAATTGCGTTAGTCATTGTATGTATATAATGATTCAGGAATTATGATTATGATACAATCTAACAACGTGTCAAAATGAGTCTCTGGGAACCAGATCCAATATAAAATTTCTAAATATTTTCGCAAGTTGTTTTGATATCAGTATGTACCTACTGTTGAAAATATTTACGAAAATTTTCGACATTGCTACCTACACCAAACGTGTACTTGTAATAAACACGGCCGTAATGAAGTAACTTTGGTAAAATCATCAGAGCGCGCGAAATTGAAATTAAATTTAATTGTCTACAGTTACACAAATGCTACGGAAAGAGTGTAATTATTAATAAGAGCACCTATCCATTATTACGCTTACAATCTCGTTCTAAAAACAATGACTTAATTAATTCATTTCTCGCGATGTGATATTTTTCTATACGTGGGTGAGTTTAATTTTGAATTAGTGGCCGTTGAAGAAGCACGTGTAAACATACAGTCATGCAAATATGTCGGTACCCATCTAAGTATGTAAATTGCTTCACTTATATGAGATATAGTACGTACTGGCTGACATTTCTGTCTAATGTTGTCGACCTGTGAATGCCAGTCGAACTGGGCTCAAGGTCATGTCTTGACATTTGTGAGCAAATGTTTTCTTAACTAAATTTTAATGTTTATATGTTTATTCATATTTGGTCGGGTGGTGTCAAGTGTGCACACTTCAGCTTTGAAATCTTATAAAGTCGAAAATTTCGAGTGGGATAAAACAAAACGATGTCATTTAGTAAAAGTATTTATTAACCAACAATTCTAGAATAGAAATAATGTCGTTAATGGCACAAATTCTTAGGTATCAAGCAAAACGAAACATAATCGAAATGTGTACACTTACCCCAGTACAGGAGTAACTGTACGCAACAGTGTGGGCAAGTGTACGCAACATAAAATAACGTGATTCTGAGCTATTAATTATAACCATACTCAAAATCTTAAACAATCTTGTTCCTATTATTAGATTTTGTAATGATTACTTAAATTAATCAACATACCTACAACAATTTCAAAACAAAAATCAATTCGAATGAGATCACATTAACTGACAAAAAATAATTTTACTTAGCAGCACATGCATCACAAATAAAAGTGGCCTTTTGAGAGCCAGTGCATTGTTAAGTAACTAAGTGTTCAGTAAATATTCTAGTAACTATGCCAAATTTGATCCAGGAAAGGGCACAAGGGTGAGATATGCGGGGGGTGGGTAAATTTTAAACCTCGCATCTCCATTCTCTCCCATCTCACTCCAAATAGTAAAAATGTGGATTTAGGACAGAAAGGGGGAGTGCCACTGTCTTGCTTAGGATCCTAAAAAGTAATTATTCAAATCTTGATTGTGCTTGGTCAAGGGGTGTAGGATTTTATATATAGAGAAAAGACAGATAGGTACATAAATATACAAATATTATTCCTCCAATGATGCAGATGTTAATATTATATTCTAAAAATATATTAATGTAAATGAAAATCCCAAAATATGCGCAGAGTATTGGTAAATATATTTATAGTTTCTTTAAGTATCGTCGTAAATTCATAAAAATATTGTGATTTTATTATTTGTTTCATAAAAAATTAAGTCTTTGGTCAAATATTTATGACTTGATGGATTCGCATCAACGATATTAAAAGATAACCAAAACTTTTGATTCTTAAGGATAATGAATGAGTTATTTTTACACTCCGTGAATTATAAGTATTAACTATTCAATATCCTAGTTCTAAGTCGAGTAATTAATAATTAAATATGTTTTTATATGTACCTAACATATTTAAATTCATAAGAACCAACCGGCTTTGATCGGTTGATGCTGCTAACCCCTACGGCAAGATAACAAATACCCTGTGGTGATTATAGTTGTGATTAGGTTCACTTAACGAAAACACCTAACCCACATTATTTAAATCATCACAATCTTTTATGAGGTAAAAATATTATCAATGTAAAAGTCACGCTTCTTCGGGCCGTGACTTGAACCAGAAATTATTAGTTGAATAATGAGCGCTCATGTGATAGGTACTCGAACATTGGAAATATTTTACACAAGTATTTCTTAATGGCAGAAACAGTTCATTATAATAATTTCCTTTCAGAGATACTGATATAAGTACCCATAAAATATATATTTATTTATGTACGTACATTAATATCGTCGACGTAAAACTTCCATTTATGCTGAGGCATTCAATTAAGTACGTTTTGGAAATAAGTAAAAAGACTCGATTAAATCACCAACTGATTTGGCAATTACTTCGTGGTATAACATTTTATTTAAAAATATATTCTTTAACTAACTTTTTATAACGCGCACGCCATTATTAAGAGTTAGTAATGTTTATTTCAATTTTCGTAAGAACAGAACATTTCATCGACAGATGAAAATGATAACTAAAATTAAATACAGTAATATAGGGATTTATTAATTGGGGCTACTGGTCGAAGATTATTAAAAAATCGTACATATTAAAAATTAATTTTAAAAACTTACTGATACATATATACATACACTAAGGCCTTAAAATTACTGAAAAATTTTTTACACGGATCCAAAATTTCTACAAAAATTGCACATTGTTTCCCTGCCTATGTCAAACCAGCATTTTATACAAACAAATATTGTTAAAATACTTTTCAAATCAAAAACAAAAATATAGATATATTAGGAAAAAAATATATAATGTGAAATTACTTGCAGCGATTGCGATAAAAGATAAATTGCCAAACTACGAGAAATTTAAACACGCGAATAAAATTACATCGCCGCTGCCTTAAATTTAACAACTTTTCAGAATTCTCTATTCATATTATTGTAACGAACTATTTTTCGGCAGCCATGAACTTAAACTTTTGCCCTACCATATAAATGGATAATAATGACCAACCTAGAAACCAAGTAGAAATACAGAAAAACATTTAAAAAATCAGTAATATTATTTTCACTTTCTGTATTTCCACATATTTTCATTCTATTCATTTTTTCAACATTCACTTCGCCATTCTATTCTTAAGATTTCAAGCTATGAGTTGAAGAAAAAAAATTAATAACCTTCAATTTGCTATTTTTTAATAGGCCTTTAATAACATCAAATTTTCTTTGTAGTAACATTATTTATATTGATTACAAGAAATTTTTTGTATAAACCATTTTTATTGCATTATCAATTTGTCCCTTCATAAGGATACAACGTTTACTAAAAATTAAAATTCGTTAAAAGGTAAAATATTAGCAAAAAGGATTTGGTTATTTATAATATTTTTTAGCTATTAACACTTTCTCTATATAACTTGTGTCCTGATAAAGGGACTATTGGCCTAGAAACATGTTGATAATTCAATAAATAGTGCTTTATACAAATTAGTGTAATTAATATTTAAAAAAATATTTTTTGGAAATGTTTAGGTGGTTTGAGGAAATGACTATGTGGTCTAGATGGCTTGAGAAACGCAAAAGATCTGCTAAACTGTCTACTGAGGTTTGTCGCGTAAAGAGACCCCAGAAGTGAGGCGGTCACACCTCGCCTGACCCCGTAAGCACCGCACGTCGCCGGCACATCAGCTGTGACGCGCTGAACCAAAAAGCCATGAAATGGTAACTTTCACATAGGAGGTAGGTAATTACGCATCGCGTACGCGTCTCCGTCTATTAGTGAACGCATTCACTGGCCACTGAGCGAACACAGTTTGAAAGTGTTGGCCGATTGTGTTTGAGCACAATACTCAGGATGCTCGTACGAACCGCCAAGGTAAATATTTAATTTACCGTAACTCATAATTATTTCTGCGTGATTTATACACAAATAAAAATATTTGAATAAATGATAACGTATTAATAATGATTTGATAATAGTTTTATTATGCTTCGACCTTCCTATTTTTATGTAATTATTTTAAATTTAAAAATTACACGCGATACAAGTAAAGGCGGTGCATTTGTCGTATACCCATAATTTGCTACAGACGGTGGAAGGATGTGAATATCCGGGGTTTGTGTATCCAAGGTAAAGAGGGTCTTGTGAAAAACAGTATTTTTCTTAGGGTACTACAGTGCAGCTGAGAAAAATTTGAAACGTATAGCATTTAATATATTATGCAATTGTATCCCGGTAAAAGGCAGAGATATGGATGCTACAACTAACAATTTTACAATAATAAATTCAGAATTGTCCGTACACCGTCAGTACAATTTTCTTTTAAAGTGAGAATCAATTTGAAGCAAATCGTAGATGAAACGGGAAGAATAAATATTTATGGATTACTAGCTGTTCGTACCCGGCGTTGCACGGCTTAAGGATAAGTTAAAAATAAATTTGTAGGGGGAAACAAAGGTTCCATTGCTTTTCAAAGCCTCTAATTAAAACAATGTTTCCATTTAATCAAGGCTGGGATGGATAGAATTTCTAGGGAAGAAATGTGACCTATTTTTTCCATCGAGAATATGTATGCGAAACTCGGGAGAAAAAAGGGAGGGGGTAAATGTCGCCTATGTTACCCGCCGGGTCCTAAAGAATAAGTTTCCAAATTTTGAGTCCGATCAGTTGAACGGTACAGATTTGCATTGTAAATATATCAGGGGGAGGGGATGGGGTAAAGGGGAGAAAGGAAATGTCACCTATGTAACCCGCCGGGTCCTAAAGTAGAAGTATGCAAAATTTGAGTCGAATCGGACAAACGGTGTAGATTTTTATAGAGAACAGACAGACAGACATTGAGTTTTATAGGTATAGATAAATACTCTATTTTTAAATTTCATCTAACCTCCAATGAAATACGTGAATCTCCCCTTTTATCTAAAACAAACATTCGCCATCTAACATGATATCTTAGAGAGGCTTTATTTTACACCCGTAATAAATTATACATTTTTTTCAATAAACTCTCGACTTTTTTAAATTTTACGTCATTCAGACATTTTCCAACAATCAAAGGTCTATTTTTCTGACCTCATTTTTTATTTGAAATTAATTATTCATAACTGTAATTTCTCAGCAGAGATACGACAAATCGAATCTATCGGTCGATTAAATCCGTCAGATCGCTAATAATTATATTATTGTTTAACGTTCGCGAGCACGCTAGCTTATCTGGTGACAAATGATAGTAATTTTGAGGTGTAGAGTACACGTTTTGGGTCAGCGATACCGTGTCATTGTTTCATTCAAGTCGTGACGTCTGTCGGCGTTACTCTTAATGTATTTCGCAATGGGCAATTGTCATGCGCGGTGTGGATGTTGCCATATTCTGGCTGGAATACTGATTGACGACTTGTGGCGGCTATTTGGAAGGAGTGAAGATGCGCGTTCGGCTCGGGCATGATCGAGACCGAGAACTAAACTTTCGGCTGCATATCTATGCTAATGCCCGCTAATTATTTAATAGACCGGCGTTGGTTACTTCCTGCTTGAGGTTCTGCGTACCGCGCCCGCGCACATAGCGTGTCAGTTTTGTTTACCGCGAAGATATGTGGGCACAGATAGTGTAATGAAAGCTGCGGGCTATCGTAATGGAATTTGATCCATTTCTGCAATAATTGATTCGATAAAATTAAGAAATCAGTTTATAAATACACAAAATTAAATTTGAAAAAATATATTCTTAGTTATCAAACTAAAACAAATCACCTACATGAATCATTCAGAAGGATAAACGGTAAAAAAATTATATCGAAAAAAATATACTGTTTGCATCGGGACTCGAACCCGAAACATGCCGGGAGAATCCATTACCAATTATAGTACATTAATCAATCTATTTAACGTCGAATTTTCAAGATGAAATGAGACATCTATTATTCCCAACGAAAAGCTCTCATCTTTTGGAGATGCGAACATGGAATACGTGTCGCATGAATGATAATTTGCTGGTGTTCTGGAATAGGGCTCGAACCACTGGGCTCTGGATCACTAGATGACCATCACGACCACTACACCAACAAGCTGCTCCATGCAATGAATCTCACAAACCTTTGAATAATGGAAGACGTTAAGATTTTCTAATCCATTTTGTTAAAAGGTACATAAGGAAAATAACAGTTCTAATAATAGTTCTAAAATTTAATGTGAAAGTAAAATTACGTTATCAAAATCAAAATATTTGACAATATTCCTGTTTATCTTTCACACAACGGAGTATACAAAATATGAATATATACCAAAAACTTTTAATTTTACCTACGCTGGCACTCTCTTCAAATTGAAATATCGCTAGAAGTAGTAATATATGAACACACACAAAATAATCTGTTCTCGTATATTATTGTTAAAAGCCACGCGTAGAACAATTTACGTTACAGGAAATGCATAACGGTTTCCTGTTGTAAATTAATTAGCTTTGCTGGAAGTAGTCCCACCGCACCGGTACTATTTCTGGTCCTGAGGCTAATCCACAGCACAAAATTTAATGGTGCAAGCCTGGCTTAGTTGAGCAAGTTAAGTTAATGAAATTGATTTTTCAACCTTGCAAGGGTTCCGCATTTCTTTGTCTTAAATATTCAAAAGTCAAAATAGTCTTTGATCTAAATATTATGCTCACATATATATATGGGCATAAATATATGCTCACAAACATAAACTTTGTTTTTGACAATGAGTTTATTTTAATAGTGTAAGCATCATTGAATTTCACATAGAAGATAGTTATCTTAAATAGCATTTAGACAGGTAAGAGTGATATATAGGAGCAGAGCAATAAAATTGTGCAATTTGATTGAAGAACGAAACTTGTATAAATAAAAATACACACTTCTGATTATACATAGGCAGAACCGCAAGTTATAAGATAAAGGAACATCGCCGTTGTTTAACAACTACTCGGAATTCTCTTTCGATAATCAGAGATAAGAATGCCAGTCTCGCGCGTCCCTAAAAGATTAATGACCGGACACCCACGTGGAAGAAGAAGAGTGGAAAGGCCTAGGCCGAGATGGGCGGATGAAGTGAGAAGGGATGGAGTGCAACTACTCCAAGTGGCAAATTGGAGGACAACGGGGAGATTTGGACATTTGGAGGCAAACGTTGCGGGAAGTCCAGGCTCAATTTAGGCTGGAGCGACATCGGAGAGAGAGGGAGATTATTTCGATAATCATAGATTAAAACTACTCCACTCGGTTACTCATAAAGGATTGATAATGAACCGTTTGGAAAGTGTCAAAATCCAAAAAAAATTAAATCCAAGAAAACACTCACAAACAACATCACATTCCAACAAATGTCTCCGATCCTCAATATTTTTGCCTTAAAGACCAAAAAATCCTACCCATTGTTCCGCAACCCGCTAATCTACTCGAATAAGATAACAGAAGTTAGGTATTTAGGTTAGTTACAAATTTCACCTGATGATGACAGCGTCTGCTCATCTCGAAACTAAAGTAGTAATACATTTTGCAACGTGTGTGCATTACAAAGTTCAATTTGGTGTAAACTATGCAACAACTGCTCAGTAACATTAATTCCACTGGCGAACATTATGGTCTAAACGTAAATATTAGCAAGACCAAGTTTATGGTTTTTAGCCGAGCCTTCAATTAAAAGGTATCAACATTGAGATAGTAAAACAGTTTAAATATTTTGACAGTATTATTACTGACAATCTGGACCCTGATACGGAGATCACATGCAGAACAGAGATAGCCCGTGCATCTTTTAATAAGATGAAACGTGAACTCTGTAATGACGACTTAAACTTGAAGCTCAGACAGAGGTTGATCAAATTCCATGTATGGTACGGTGTTGAAGCATGGACGCTGAAAGTGAATACTCTAAATCGCCTAGAGGCATTCTTAATGTGGATACATTGTAATATGTTAAGGATATCCTGGACTGACATGATTAGTAATATTGAAGTTTTACGTAGAGCAAATACGAACAGACAGTTACTCAACACAGTAAAGCTCCGTAAAATTTCATACTTTGGTCATATAATTTGAGGCGAAAAGTACTCCATTCTTCAGCACGTCATGAAGGGGACGATTGAGGGTCGCAGAGGGGTCGGAAGGAGGCGGCATTCCTGGTTTCGAAACATCCGAAAGTGGACCGGGATAAAAAGCGTGGAAGAGCTGTTCCGCACTGCCCTGGACAGGGAAACTTTCTCCTAGATGATCGCCGACGTCAGGGGGACCCGATGAGGCACGTGAAGAAGAAGAAGAAGTGAACTAAAATAAATAATCTTAAAATATTTTTGATGTTGATAGCGTTAGCTTTGTGGTTGAAAATAATTAAAAAATAAATAATCAACCACAAATTATTTTAAAAGTAACTTTTTTTACGTCCTGACAACGATACAATGGTATTAAAACCGATGAACGTTAAAAATAATCAGTTTTATACAAAGTTTGTTAGTTTTTTTTAAATTTACACACAATTTTCACTATTTTAAATAGATTTTTTTAATTTGTTTAAAAATGTAAGTGCTATTCTCCTACTAATAATGATGACTTTAATTTTATCCTTATAAATACAATAAAGATTTATTAGAAGAAATCATAATTTAAATTTTATTGTGGGGTTGCGATTTAAGAACATATTTCTGTGGCATTAAACTAAATTAGTTTAATTAATTCCGGATTGGACAAGTTCCGGGTTCGTACGATGATAACTGAATATTTTTTCGGTGTGTCTTTCTAATTATCAAATTTGATTTGTTCACATTATTTTTCATATCACATTATTTTCGCTTGTGTTATTACATAATTTAACTACCAAGTTCCAAAGTTTACTTGGAAGAATGATTTCTATTCAAATCAAGCACCTATTTAAATATAAATACAAGTAATATTTTATCGACAGTTATTTTGCCACATCAGCGTGAGTTCATAGACATGCACTTCGACTGCAGCTGATACGGAAATGAAGCGGCAAATGACAGAACTGCGCCTGCGGGGCGCACTTATCTTAAATCGCAGAACACAAAACTAATCACTCTTCACAAACTGTGCTCACCAGTAATGGCGAGTAGCTTTGTGAATAGAGCCAATCGTGTTTTTAGTCCCTCATTAATATTAGCATTAACACCCACGTGTCGCATTGTGCTCAATATGATATTCACGTAGGTCCGGATTTCTACAAAACCTGGCTTTCTACAGACTATTTCTGAAATTGTTCCGTAATCTGGAGTTGCAATCGTAACGTAAAGATCACCAGTTCAAAGGAAAATAACACATAGGTACATTGTTTTTGAATGCGCCTACTTTGGACAATCCAGGTACTAAAAATATATCACGTCCGATTTATATTGATAAATTCGTTGATTTTCCGCATAGATACTTATTTCTTAGGGAGATTCGAAGGTATTTCAGTTTCTGAACTTATAAAAATCATTTATATACTAAAATAATCCTACCGTTTTGAACAGGAAACAAACAGCAACCGAGGTCATTCGTTAAATTTTTTCTCAATACTATGCAGCTTTTATAAATAATATAATATGCATCAAAATTTCATGAACGGATGACTGAGGAAAGGATGGTAAAGAGAATTTATGAGGCGAGTGTTGAAGGCAACAGAAACAGAGGATGTTCGAGGAAGACATTAGAAGGTGCTCGTAAGTGGACGAAGCAAAAATGGTGTGCTAGTACAGAAGAGTGTGGCGTTCTATCAATTTTATACAATTCAATGTACATAATCCGTGTGCCTACTCAGATTATATATAAAATATATACATAGCTGATTTAATAATTCTGTAATAATTTTATAATATTATAATAGAACAATTATTAAAATCTCAAACTAAATACTCTTTGAATATATAATGTCTTAGTACATAAGTCGTGCTTTATTACAAGTCTTCTGGCTTTTTTACTAGGAGATTTAATTATGCAAGATTAAATACTGTAACTACAGTAGCAATGTGTCTTATACATACATGAGAGGCGACTCTCTTAAAGAACAAGTTTAGTTCATCTCTGTACATAGTTTATACCCGATTAAATTTGTGCAGCACTTCAAGTAGCCACTGCCACGACGTAGTAATTCATCAACCAGAAATAGGAAAAAATAAATACACTCCGGTAATAATGTGGTTAACGTGAAACAAAACTAGGCGAGCCATTTATTAGTTCGCGAGGCGGATTTTAAATATCGAACGCCTCCGTTACGTCTCTCGCGCGAGACGCCAGATTGTTCGGTGGAAAACGGTCCAGAACCCAGTTGTTTTTTTAACAATCAAATGGTAATTCCTCTTTTCCTCTGCGGTTAGAGTACCTAAGGCAGAACTCGACTTAAGACACCTCCATTAAGGTCAGCGCGCGAAATACCAGTCAATTTAAAGAAGATTTGCCCCGAGCCATTCAACGCTGTGATCCTGTTTTTTTTGTTTGTTTATTTCTTCGATAATATTCGTACTATTTTTAGAAAAAATAGTACGAAAGAAAAAAAGCGTCACTTTTAGGGGAAGACTATCAATACTGACTA
The DNA here is from genome assembly GCA_016648135.1 of Agrypnia vestita. Lineage (NCBI taxonomy): Eukaryota > Metazoa > Arthropoda > Insecta > Trichoptera > Phryganeidae > Agrypnia > Agrypnia vestita. Next base: position 59,770 of record JADDOH010005255.1, on the reverse strand, counting down.
ATTATTTGACAAGTATTTTTTATGAAAACGTTGGTTAAAAAATTAGAAAAAGAAATTTTACATTAGATTCGATATTTTTTAAACCGTTACTAAGATAGAATGTTTACATTAATGTAAATCTAGTGAATTGAATAATTTTGATTATTATTAAGATATTATTGGAATTGATAGAAATAAAGCGACTAATACACAGTGTGCCAGAAAAGGATTGTATTATGGAAATCGCTGTGCGAGTACACACCTACATATAGGAAAATATTTTTTTAAATTATTTTTTTACTTACACTAATATAATTTAACATTTTAAATAAGAAAAAAAATTATTCTACTATCCCTATGAGAGTCAGAGACTCGTGTATAGAAAAGGAGTATAAATGCAGGTATAAAGCATAAATGTGTTAGAAAATAGTAAAAACTGATGTGACAGATATATCATTTACCTATCTGCGTTTAAAAAATGTGTAGATAGACAGCCTATAAATATTAAAAAAGAAAAATATTTTTCCCTCTAACACGCGTGAACCAAGCACAACAAAAATTCTTGAAAGCCATTTTTTTCGGATGCAACCGCTACGCAGGACAGTTTTGTGAACCTCTATAAATATATAATATAGAAGTCTTAATTAGGCTGTCTTAAGACAAACTAAAAATATCAATCGTTTCTACATATTCAATCGGTAGGTGCATTCCTAAATTTATTGAATTAATACTGGCACTTACACGTACAAGTAAGTTTCATGAAATGCATTTACAGACCGTGTTCACCTCAATTATTCATACATGTTTTGAATAAAATTGTTACGTGACATGCTTAGAACCAGCCTATGGTAAGCTGGATGACCTAGATAAATATAATAATAAATGAGATTAATAAATTCCAAATATATCAGACTTTGGGCTGTAGAACACAACCTTTATTTTAATATTTATATACTGTGTTGAGTTGAGGTATTATTTGACCCTTTATAATAAAATAGTAAATGAATCAAATTTATTTCTGATTTATAATATAATATGAAACGTGCTCATCGCCATGCCTGAATAAGTCAAATTTTCTGTACATTGTAAATTAACAGAGAAGGTAAATGTAATTATTTGTGTAAGCTTAAACGTGATGACCGCATAAAGAGGTCGTGAATCAAAAGTAATAGTCTTATAGTTACTTCCTCAAAATCGTTTGAAAAAATGACACGTTTTCGATTTAAAAAGAAACCCAAAAATAATTATCGTAAAAAAATTTCGGCCGAAGAGCGGAGAGTGTACCTCCAATTGTACGATAAAACCATTTCATAAACAGTTAGTCAAATACAGTGTAATTAAGTGTCCATCCACCGGTCAACAGTCAATACAAATACAGTATCGACTGCTGACGGTGAGTCACGATGGAGCGTGATCTTAACGGTTTTTACTTTATTATTATTCGAAAATTTTAATTCGTAAGTAAAATCAAGATATATCATAGATGTCTCATACACACGAAATAATATTTTTATGGAAAGGTAGGTATGGAAGTCTTTGGGCATTCAGAGGCCTTAGGACCTATCATACGGCTGGCTTAAGTGATCACTTTACACAATGTAACGTTCACCATTTTCACCCATGATAGAATACCACGTCTATCAAATTTTTGGAAGTTAATATACCTATCTTCTTCTTCTTTTGGTGTCATGTCAGGTCCCCCCAACGTTGACTATCACCCGAGAGAAAGCGTCCCTGTCCTGGGCAGCACGAAACAGCTCTCCAACACTTCTTATGCCCGTCCAGTTGCGTATATTGCGGAGCCAGGAAATTTGTCTCCTTCCAACACCTCTACGACCCTCTATCTTGCCCATAAGAATCAGGTGGAGCAATTCGTATTTTTCTCCTCTGAGCACATGACCCAAATACGATACCTTTCGGATTTTGATATTTGTCAGCAACTCTCTATTCACTCTAGCTCTTTGAAGAACTCTTGTGTTGCTGACCATATCCGTCCAGGGTATCCGGAGCATTCTCCGATGTATCCACATTTCGAACGCCTCCAGCCGGTTCATGCTACTCACTTTGAGGGTCCACGATTCCACTCCGTACAGCAGGACTGACCATATATAACATTTGACCAGTCGCTGTCGAAGTTTCAGATTAAGATTGTCATCGCAGAATATCTGTCTCATTTTGTTAAAAGCAGCTCGCGATGCTTCAATTCTGCATTTGACTTCGGTTTCTGGGTCGAGGTCTTCCGCTAGGATACTTCCAAGGTATTTAAACTTTGTCACTCTCTCTATACCAGCCCCATTCAATGTGAGGCGTGCTCCCGTGTGATCTTGCCTACTAAACACCATGAACTTTGTTTTACTCACGTTCATGTTAAGACCCAGTCTCACACCAGCCTCATTAATTCTGTTTATGAGTGTTTGTAAGTCTTCCATACTATCTGCCAGAATGACTGTATCATCCGCATACCTGATATTATTGACGTGTACACCGTTAACCTTGACCCCCAGTTCTATGTCATGCAAAGCCTCCTTGAATACTAGATCGGAGTATAAATTGAATAACATAGGTGACAAATACACCCTTGTCGAACTCCACGTTTGAATGGTATAGACTTTGTTGAGCTATACCTATGATATATCTTAATTAATGATGTGATGTGATGATGTCCCTGGGACAAAACCCACCTTCCAATACATCCATACTATATTCTGAAAAATATGAACAAACTCAAAATATTCATAAATAAAAATTTGTTTAATTCTTATAATTTAACAATCCAAAGCGAGCCGTGGTCCAAAAAAAATATTTACAACTTATCTTCTTACTGTTAATCTTATCCTCTTGCTGTCTCGGGGAATAAATAACTGCAAGAATATTCTAGGGTTTTCACGGATATTCAGAATTTTCTAGCTAGAAGGGTCGTATACACACAGTAGCATACCCCGGAAAATAAAATAAAAAACTCGGGAAGCGCATCAACTCTAAACTAGAACATCACAAAATTACCAATCAATCATGCGAAAACAATAACAGTACAATCGCGACTCATCTGCAAAGGATTGAAACGATGTAATGACATCACAACAGATAAGATAACTAAATTTTCACGGATTTTAAAAAGAAGTGACAAATATACTAAAAAAACACCGAGACATAATAACAAATAACTGTATTTTCTATTTTAATTTTTTTAGTGTCTAGATGTTTATCTATATAGTATAGATATATAGTAAATGAAAATGTAATATTCATAGACCCCTCGAGTCTCTCATATATTTTTCTAAATAAAAAGAAAATGAAATAAAAAATTGTGTGTTTATGTATGTATGTGTATGTACGTGTATATGTATGTGTGTAAATATATATATGTGTGAGTGTGTGTATGTATATGTGTAAATATATTATTTTGGTGTATTATTTTCTACAAGTTCTACAGAATCTACCCAACTAATAATATAATTACTATAATATAATAGATTCGTAAACAATATGCATCAATTAGCTTAGAGTAATAGTTTTCGGCTTTGTGCAATATAGGCATTGCTGAATATAGACATGACCAAACATCTGCATTCGGCAATGAGGCAAATAATAGGAATATTACTCAGAAAATATTTAATCAGCTCTGTACTCTGTAGCGAGCAGTGAGCAGAGCGGCCGCCGCTCGGACGCCGCGGCAATCATGAAATGCCACGGACCGCGCGGCCTTCGCATCTTACGTGGGAGACACGATCTCCACTCCTCGCCTTTCATTAATCCTTGCTTTTTTCTCGAAAACAAAAAATGGGATAAACTTCGCACGTTTCTGTGTACCATTTGCATCGCCATTTTTGTGACATTGAGAAATCATTTTTATCAGTGCACCGGCTTAATTAAAAGCAAAATAATATGTATAATAAATAACTCGGCCGTAGACACCTGACACGTATTCGCGTGACCGCAAAACACTAAAATTATTTTTAAAAAACATTTTATTTATTGAAGTTTGAGGTACTTCATCGTCATTATCTCTGTTTCAAGACTTATTACACAATCGATTCAAAAATATGTAAGTACCCACTTAACCACATCCTTGGTAGAAAATTAAATTTAAATAAATGTTTTATATTCAGATTGTTTATCGATATAAATTATAATCAACTTAACTATTGATGATTTACAATTTGACAAAATAATGTGATTGTTCTTATTTAATCATATATGAAAAGACAATCACAGAGTATAAAATTGTACAGAGAGGAACTAAATCTCTTCTCACAGCGGAAGTATTTCCCCTCTCGCATAAGGCTTATTTATAATGAAATGAAATCATTTACTCTTGCACAATTAACCCTTGACCACCTACCATACGTCTCACAGACCCCGTCGAATTGATAATCGTGAATATTTTTGTGCCCAAGTTTCGTACTAACTTGTTAGTTCCTGTACCTTTTCTCCGCGCCCCTAAGTGTCGCGCAAGCGCTCGTGCGTGCGTTTGCTTCAGGTGAGTAAAAAACTATCGCAGGGGGTCTGAGAGTCCTATGGTAGGTGGTTACGTAATTTTTTTTAATCGTGTTTTTTATGGTTTTCGTTTAAAATGGCTCTTAGTGACAATAATATCGAGCGGTGTTTGGAACAAGATCTGTCAAGATCATGTTGGGCTAGATCATGTATTGGAAGAAAGTTGTGCATCTGATTCCGTATACGAAGAGAAAACTGTACTAGGTGTTAAAGAAAATTCTCCATCCCAATATCATTTGTCTTCAATTTTGCGTGGAAACTAAGAGTTTTCATCTGAAGATGATGATCTGAAATTCGGTGGAGACCGGGGAAGAAGAATTATTTTGAAAGGAATTACTTTCGTTGGTCATCTGCCTCACCGTTTTTACGATTGAGAACTTTGCAGTATAATATAGTGCAGGGAAGAGAAGATAAAAAACCAGAAAATCAGAGTGAGCTTAATTCTTTGTTTTGTTCACTGGATATTTAGCAGCATTTTTTTAATGACGAATGCAATGTGAAATTGCAACGTGTGAAATTGCAATAATGTGAAATTCAACGTATCCTTCACAGAAACGTAATCACTTCATCAGCAGTTCCATGTAGCAGCAGTGTTGAAGAAAGGTTGGCGGTTCGTAAAAACTGTTCAACTTGCAAATACATATAGAAACGCAATACACAATACATGTGTTTCGAATGTAAAGCACCAATTTGCCTTGAATGCTCAAACAAGCTGTGTTTTTGCTGACGTGGAAAACTATAAATTTAGAGCCTGCAATTTTATTTAATTCGTGATTTTATGGAGAATTTATATTTTTTTCTACGTTTGTTAATTATTCAACATTAAAAACAAATTAGTAAAAAGTTCCTATTCTACATGATAATTTTTGTGGATCTCGTTTTCCAAATATTTTGTAAGCCTGAAATAAGAGGTATTGACAATTATTTATGATTGCAAGAAAGAAATGCTGATTTTCATATGCCTTTTTCCTCTAATTAAGAGATTGATATGTTTCTCAATAGAATTTTAATTAAAAACAAAACCATTCCTTACTAAATTTTACCACTGTGAATTATTTTATTCGGAAGTCCCACAGACGTATGACAGGTAGTTGTGTAACAAAAATATGCGGTAGGTGGTTAAGGGTTAAATGGCCTTGTAAACAAAACGTATTTTTACAAAAGACATTGTTTTTATGAATTGTTAAAAAAATTCTGACCAAGATTCTTCAAGTAAAACGTGTGGCTTATTTATTAAGACATTATGCTTTTTGAGAGTATTTAGTAAGACTTTTTATATTTTTTTGAAAATATGTAAGCACGCAGTAATTTTTCTAAACAAGTTGAATTTATTTGCACTATTTTTTTTTTATTTTTTTTAATTCGTTACTCATCTTAAAATCTTCAATAAGAAACTTATATTATACTTGAAATCAAAATAACTGACATCAAACGGCATAATGAATGGCATTGACTGCGCTCGAAAAATCAGAAAACAAGGGACAAATTCGATTGAATTCTAGGCACTTCAGAAAACAAGATTTTGAAAACGCTTTTAAAAATATTACCCTGTCGACCTTCAGTAATTAATCAATTAAACGGCGCTACCATTAGCTGTACTATAATTACTGGCGTCGCGAGAAAATTATTACAGCACACTAACTATGTACCATATTCACAATTTGTATTTGCATAAGGCTTCTGACCATGACTCACAGTCCCCTGACCCGCGATTGAAGTAATGATTACGAATTCAGGCTTCGCCAATATTAGATCAGGCACCAGAGGTCTTGTATTAATTGCCTACCCGCCATTAAACCTTGCTGACACAGCCAGCATATTCAAGGACTAATACAGCAGCGATGCTTTACTTCAGTAGGTATGTATGTTAATATAATATTACCATGAATATGAAAAATTCAAAGCGCGGTATTACCGCATACAAGGGTGTTTTTTAGAGATATAGAACTTTAAAATTAAATAAAGCACATAAAAATCGTGGTAACAGCCATGGTGTTGGCCCTATTGGTAAGATAATTTTATGCGATTTGTATTTAAATAAAGTTTCTTTAGAGGTTTGATTTTCGCGTTGACATCAATTTTTCCAGCGATAGCCAATTTGATAGCTGACTACTAATTTGTGCTATGTTTGTGTTCTGGCGTAAGTCTACTCATTTCACAATGAGTAGACTTACGCCAGAACAACGCTGTGAATTGTGCAATTTTTTTTCGAAAAACGTGGTATCGTAATCATATTTAAACACTAATGTTATACCTAAAATTGTCTTCCAAATAAAGCCAACATTGTCGCCGTTACCACGATTTGTATGTGTTTCATACCATTTTAAAGTTGTGTACTCCTATATTTGATAAATATACACGAATCCAAAATTCCAGAGAAAAGTATACCTTCTCTGATAATGTTCTTCTAAAGCCTTTTATAAAAAGCACAATGTAATCGAAAATGTTTTGTTTAAATTGTGTATAAAAATTAGTAATACTGAATTATAAATTGTGGTGTAGACTTAGTTAGTATCGATGTTAAATATACGCCAAAAATGTAAAAAACGTAACGATAGATCACTTTTATTGCTTATCAAGTCCATGATTAAGCCCTCTTAATACCGGAACCCTCAAGAAGTCATCTTTAACAAGAATATCAAAAATGTTATTTAATACATATGTGCAAATATTATTTTATACAAAATACTTACATATGTGCATATGCACTGCAAAGCGAGACAAAATTTCTCAATACAAGAGTGATATTATCGGTGGAAGTCCGATGAATGAAGGAGAATAAAAAAAGAATAAAAGTATCCTGTTAGCATGCTATATACCATTTCACTTTGCACAATCAATATTCAACGAATTAACTTTGCCATTAAGTGCGGGGATCTATCGGAATGAAAATTAATTAATACTACTAATTCAAAAATTCAAAAAAATCAAAAGTTGTCAAAATTATATACAAACGTTTAGATTGTAAAATTTTGAAAACCACAAAATATCCTACTTTGCGTCCGCAAATGATTGGGTGGGTGATTGGAATTGAGTGGGTCCCCACTCAATATCGAGACTGACAAGATTTCTTTAATAGTTTACCTATAGTCAAATTAAGGTGCACTTATTCCAATATGTCGGCATCGGCTCGCTTTTATTTGAAGAATTTTATTGAAAAATATTAACCCTGGCATATGTGTGGTATTTGGGAGGATTCCCACCCGTCCAGAAGAACTCTCTCGTGCCGGCATGTGGCGTGTGTTGTGTGAGTGTTGCAGAGGCAGACGTTGACAGATCGGTTCAGGGTACAAACGGTGTTGCGTACAGGAATATCACTTGCGTATGCTACGGCGGTCGGCCACAGAGTGGCGGTGCCTGTGACACTAGTGACACAGAGTGGTGGTGTCTGTGACAACTAGACTCGTGACGGATCCCGACAGCCACAACACTATAATATTTCGTTAACATTGGAAAAAATAAATGGATGTATTACAAAAGTAATGGTATGGAATACAACACGTCACGTATCGAAGCTAGATCGACCCGGCTTTAGCGGCATTGTGCAGTTGTATTGTTCTGCTGATTAATAATGTACACATTCACATTGGGCCCTCTTAAGACATTAATGATGCAATTTCATGTGAAATCAATGACTTTTAAGGCTCAGCGTACAAACATCGATGCTCTTGCGAGTCGTGTTGGACGAGATAATATCTTCCTCTCGTTTCAGGGGTAATGACAATAACACTGTTCGTGTTCTGGGCGGTTTTTATTGTTACTGCTTTGAAGTCATCACAGACATGACACAGAGCAAGCACTTTAACGGGATAACTACAATGGAAGGCCGTGTTTCTGGTTTCGCCATTAACTAAAACGTGCGAAGCGTGACTATAATATCTGTACACTTTGTTGCTAGATAAACAGCCCACCCTTTTGTTTGCCGAAATGATTTCATACTTAATAAAGTATCAAACGCTCGAGTTCTTCATTTATATTCGTATTCAAAACTTCATTTTCGACAATGCGTCGTTTTCACTTTTGAACCAAAAACTTTGATTAATTTGCTACTTTTAGACTTCCGTATATTACAATTGAATTTTTCACTATATTCTATTGATTTAAAAGGTTTTTTATTATTTTTGGAAAATCTGAGGATTTACGTACTCCGATGGAATTTATAATGATTTTAATAAAAAAAAATATTAGGAATAAATATTTTAATTACATGACAATTATTACTACGAGCGTTTTAGTGCATATGGGCACTTATGTATTTCTTTTATGCTAATATTATTTATATGTTTTTAATTTACTCGCGGAATATAAATATGTGGTTCATATGTATAAAATATTTGCTATACATACATTTTGTCAATGACTTACCTAAATATGTTATGTCGATTACGTAAAAACATAAATCTTCAGGTAACTTCGTAATAAATAAAGAACGTAAAAATTTTAATATTTTTATATACGTGAAAATCTCGCACACTCTTGACAAACATCACAGATGCTTTGCGATTTTGTTACATATATTGTTGCTGCTAACTGCTGACACATAAAATAATAATTGGTGTAACTAAGTAGGTAACGCAGATTACTAATAAATGAGATACTTATATTAATAATATGCCCATAATATAATAATAGAATTCTTATATAATAATAATTCTTATAATAAGTAAAGGAGAAGTGCATAGCATTGCATAGTTTGGTATCAAAAGTAATCGGAAAAATTCATTGCTGCCAGTCTGAAACTAGATTCATTACGTAGAAATTGAGTACTTTCCTTAAAGACTATTAATTAATTTGTATTCTTCACACGAATAATGTTTACAGTATGAACATGACATATTGTATGTAAATGGCGCATTGAACATCGCTAGAATTTATAATTCATTAAGAAAGCGTGTCACAATATTTTTTCCAAGCGCTTACACTAATTAGCAAATGATGCACACAATAAATTAAATATAGTATACAGAGTACAATCTAATAGGTATACAATTTTTTTTTTCAATCAATACTATTTACATTCAAACTCTTACGTTTCAACAATCGTTAAAATAACTGGCGTTTCTTTTTAATACTTGACTAGAAACTACACATTTAGTATGTACTATCTTACGTAAAACCACGCTTATATCATATGCCCAAAAGTACATTAAAACAATCATTATTCTCTTATAATTCAATCGATCAGACCATCTTTAAATTAAATTTCAAATATAAATCATTTCAGATTGTGTGGTCGTTAAACGACTTACCACAAAGTTTTATGTGATCAGGTGGAGCTCGCTTGATTGGTGAAATCACATCAGATCTCTCTCGCGTACAGATTTAAACAATCAGAACACTTTCATTTATATGAAACACGTCCGTCACAAAGTTACAGAAACGATCATATTATAATTGCCGTGCATTCCGTCATACACAACATTCCTTCTCGATTTTCGTTGCAATGCAACGTTTATAGCTAGCAACGCGACAGGCAAGTTGCATCGTGTGCACTCTGTGTTTGAAAGTCGATTTTAATTACTGATCATAACTTTTCTTTCATTATTTGTTTTTATAATCCTCGTCTTTGTGAGATATGCGTATTTAGAAGAGGCATATATTTTTTTTTTCTTTAAATTAGAAATATATTTAATTATACTTTCTTAGCTTTCATCTAGCTCCCGTTGCCATCTTATTTATCGATAATGGATAGTAATTTTGCTTACGCCGAAAACTCCGTTGGTTTATAATCATTTTTATTATTTTGATAATAATCCTTTTATTATTTGATAGTATTATTTCTACAACCGTTTATTTTTTTAATAAAAAAATATCTTCCTTATTATTATCCTTTTTTATGTCTCTATCCTTGTTAATTATCTTTTAAATTATCTTTCTTATTATTATTCTTGTTTTGTGTTTCTATCTTTGTTAATTAATAATTATATTACTAAAAATTTTCATTGTTTTTTCTCTACTGTAAAGTTGTGGCTTTGACATTTACACCAAAATTGCTGTTTTCAGTATAGTTCTCATCAACTTCTCACTGCGCATGTTTTTAAAAATCCCATGATTCTACATAGTCATATGTACATATACATCTAATTAAATCGATGGGATATTTAGTAAATCAATTATAAAGTAAAACTATCATCCACACCAACAGTTACAATACACACAAGTTATAATAATGTAACAATTGGCTTACGTATGGTTTGTTAATTAAAAATTTGTATTTATATATTTTACTTTACTTTTACCAAAAAAATTAAAGAGAAAATATATTTAATGATTACAATTTACTGATCTGCAGATTCCTCGCAATTTTAGTTGCTGCTGAACGACACAATCTGAGAAGAGTGTAAAGTATTTTCCCATCTTTTGTTACGGTTCTCTGTACAAAAACGTAAACATTGTTTATTGTTTAGCTGAAAGAAATAATTCATAGTAATTTTTAATTTGTGCATATGTGCCGAGCGACCTTCGTGTTTTCTCAGTCTTATCTGGAACGAAGAAAGTGCTCAGTCCTCCATTGTTTTGAGCACTAAATGTAGTTAGTTTCATTTTTCATAGAGTTTGAGATAAATGAAAGCGTAAATTAATACGAAATATGGATTAAGTTGCACAAATTATGTTAGAACTGTGGGAAAACATGTTCGAATGCACACTTCGGAGAAAAACTCGAGATAGAATTCCCCAATGAACTATTCTACTTGATACTTTTTAATGTGGAAAGTAAATTTCCAAACGGGATTTATTTATTGACTTTATTTTTGTATTTATATTGAATTTCGCATTGAATATACTTCCAAATTTTAATCGACTATAATACAAGAAAATTAACTTATTTTTATATCCTAGGTCCTAGAATTTACAGACCTAGAATTTAACCTCGTACTTTAAACTGATATAAAATAAAATAATAGAGAATATTTAATTCAAAATAAACGTAAAAAATTATAATAATCCAAAAAAATAAAATAGAATATCAGTTGACGTTTATTGAGTAAAGAGTGATGGGAATCTGGAGATCCTGGATAGAGATGCATAGCATTGCACCTACGAGAACTCAGTTCTTAAATATTAAAGAAGAAGATCTTCAGATAAAATAATAATGTTAAAGAAAAAAAAAATGTGTATTTCATCTATACACTTGTATTAAAATAAAATATTCTCAATACTCAAAACGCATAAAATTCTTAATTAATTCATGCTATAATTACCGGAAAAGAACATATAACTCGATTTAATCAAACATTTATCTCAGTGCCTTTTACTCCGAAATTATGAATAACGTAACATAAAAGGCGTGTAAACTTTAAATTTAATAATTAATTTAATAGATAAATGCAATATTGCACAAATGAGCGATAATTTATATTCTAAATATTTTTTTTGTTTTTTAATATTGAAAAATAAAAATTTATTTGATATTTATGTTTGTAGTTAAACATTTTTTAATTAAAATGTTTAATAGTTCTTAAAAAATATTATGGGAAATGTTGAATACGAAATATTAATTTTACGGGATGAAATATTTTCCAAGGATATTTAAAATATATTTTTCTCGTATAACTTTCTATGTTATTCTTATTGTGAATTTCCAATTGAAGTTTGATATTTGATATTGTAATATTTTATCATATTTCAGCCATCAAACGTAAACAAGTTATTTTATTTCCAGGAAAATTAATACACGAAGCCAGCACCCGATCTTTCAGTAATAATACCCGAATTATATATAATGCTTGATCAGACTGTAAATGAAACAATTGTTTCTTAAAAACTGAAACATTCAACTAATAAAGTAAATGATTTGATTCTAGACACGTCATCATTCATTCATTCATTGTGTAAAATAAGTTAACTCTTACAATTTATTTCTCACTTACATACATATATACGACATTTGAATAGAAGATGTAGGTACATAACAAAGGTATTGCTTCGTTTTTTTTCAGAAAAATCGTTTTTTTAATGTCAAGTTCACGTGAGAACTCGTTTTCTTTTTATGATTAAAAACCGTTTGGCTTTGTTAGAACGGTCGACTCTTTGGAGTGAGCACCAAACAAAAGTAAAACGTCTGCGGTTTAATTACACAGTGTGTGAACGAATTTCTTTAAAACGCATTAAAAGAAGAAAAGGAATGCATCACTTTTTTAAATTATTTGCTTTTTCTTATTATTTGTCTACAACTTTAGATACCCTAGACACAGTAAACAATATGTTCCTCACACCGGTTTTTTACATATACCTACCAACAGATTAATATCGATTATAGTTGTTAAAATATACTTAAGAGGTAAATTTAAACAACAAATTTGCGGATCTTAGTTTAATTGACAGATGATATGCTTTATATAATGATTTTCTATAACTTGAACATTTTTTTCCAACGGAAAGGGATCAGATGTGAAGAGATCAACGAAAATTTAATGCAAACGCAGATAACAATCCTTCGTAAGGAACGTAAAATTACTAAGAAACTGACTGAAGTGGAGATCGAAAATTTGATTTTTAAGGTATTAAAACCCTTTTTACAATTATTGCGATTTTTTAAAACCGAACACATCCGATGAAAGCTGAAGCTTTGAATGCGGACCACATATATAATGCAATTGTGAAACATAAACATCTGGGCGGATAGCGAATGTGGGTTTTTGATGTTATTCAGCCGATAACAGTCGCCATAATTACATGCTGTGTAAAATATATAAATATATTTCTTGTTAAGAGCAGCAAATTCAATACAATTTTAACACAATTCCGTCGGTTTCTCATGATACAATACGTTTTCTTTTCATTTGAAATTAAACATTACTCTTTTTCATTTATTAATTTACAGGGGTACATGATATTCAAATATTATTTGTTACTGTAAAATACTCTTGTGTAATTTTTAATAGCAAAATATTCTTAATGTAGATACGAGAGTGAAAAATAAAATTATTATTTTAAAGTCTTATTAAAACATATTTAATTTAGGTACCGTATACCTGCTACCATTCTGAACTCCATTTTTTTGTGAATTCTACTACATTTAATTTTATTTATACTATATTCATTACTCGTAGTAATATTGAAATTACTCTTGCGTCGTGTTCCAAACAATTATTTTTCAGAACAGAAAAGTATCATAAACCAGATTCAAACAATGTAATAGCCTTTAGCTTCGACAGTTACTGAAATATATTTTCTTTCTCCAATAATTGCAATGACGTAACGCCGTTGCCCCTTTCGGTCAATGCTATAGCTAACGTATTATTATTACACTCACGTCATTCAATTATTGGCATAGAGAAGTAAATAAACACTCTTATATGAATACAAATATTGAACTTATGTACTTTTCAAGAGAGAGAAAGTTAAGCATTTGGAAATTCGGCAGAGATTGAGAGATTTGGCCATTATGTTATTACATATTTGGAATGTTCGTGAACTGACCAAGAGATTGGAAATTCAACGCTCCTTCTGAGAAATTGTCATATTTATTTATAGGAATATTAAGTACGTATCTTCTATTCATATATTTATATAATTGTTTTAATGCTTGTTCACGTTGTAATAGTAGCGATCATTATTTTTATTGAAAACAATGTTCTCCAACTTCCAGAAACTTTTCTGCTGGTAATTTTGCACAGAATGATGAGATGCAGAAGAATCTCATAGTTTTCTGGATGTCTCATCTCTGAATCCACACATTACCATTAGTGATAATCTATTATTGTCATAGATACATATCTGAAATCCTTCATGTAGCGTTGCCAGTTGCCATTTGCTATTTTAGTGGGTGTCCACAATTTGATGCCATGAGTTTCCTCAGTACGACATTAGGGAGACTAAAGACTATTAAAGACTAAAGACTATTAAAGACATTATTACAAAAAATTAACAATGTTAAAAATAAAAAATCCTATAACTTACAATAAAATACACGTAAAATGTATCTACTCAAAAAATCCTCCTTTTTTTAACCTAAATATATATTTATTTTTTTTAAGAAATTTATAATTACAGTTTAAATAATAAAACAATATTAGGCGGCCCTCGTGGTCCAGTGGGCGTGGTACTGGTATCTCATACCGGGTTTCCAGATTAGATTCCTGGTGAGATCACAATATGTCTTTGTGATTTTCTCAAGCTCGGATGTTTTTGCTTTTGCGATGTGATATTACAGTAATTAGGTCTCCTGATATGTAATATTTTTATATATAATTGATATGGAAACACTTTTTATAAACCACTTACTTGTTGAATTATCGACATTGAATTAGTTGACTTAACAAATAAGTGCTTTACACAAAGTATTTTCCTATTAATTATAAAAAATAATGTGACCACAAAGTCATTTTGCAGTTATTGGAGAAGGCAAAAATTTTAATAAAGTTTTTGTCTATTTTTGTATTCGATGTTGATACTCAACTATCACTAAGGCATTTTTCTGAATGCATGAGGATATTATCTTCTTCTTTTCCTTCTACCCCTTATCCTAATGGGTCGGGGTTTCTGCACCGCATAGGAGGTTCCAACATTTCCTATCTTGGGCTTCGCTCTCCACGTCAACCCAATATTGTTGCAACCTCGCTTCGCAGCAGTCCTCCATCTGTTTCCGCCAGCTCCTTCTAGGACGACCACTTGGCCTTCTGCCTTCTGGTCTTGCCTGAAATATCCACTTCGGCAGTCTATCTGCCCGCATCCGTAAGATATGTCCCAGCCACCATAACTGTGACTTCTCGATAAACGTCAATAAGGATTGTACTTCGAGAAATTCTCTTATTTGAGTATTTCTGATTCTGTCCTTTCTGGTAACGCCTACTATTGCTTTTATAAATCCTCCCTCGGTGGTCTATAGCCTATAGCCTCCAGTGGACTTTTTCGATCAAGAACCAGTGCTTGTTCATTAAAAAAATTAATTAATTTATATTAATAAATATTAGCTAAGATGAATCAGCTTCACGATCGTTTATACGTTGTATACTTTTGTAGATATTTGTACATTTGGATACGTACGAGTATGTGTCCATAAAGAACAGCTGTGCAGGCGCAGCTGTAGCGCTAACTATAAATACATAATATATCAATGTAACCTTTTACTAACAGTGAACGTAAATTCAACGTTTACAATCCGTTAAGTTCTCCTTCAACGGCTCGGGTCCCGCCAATTGCAGCTTAAGGAAATGGCCGCCACCTAGTGCGATAATCGCTGATTAACAAATAATACCGTATTTGAAGTCGGATCGTTAATACTAAACTGAGCAGCTTACATATATGTGAAATCATTAATTAAAAAGAATTAACGGGCTTCAAACCGAGGCTTCAAATTTCATATATTTCAATTAAGATATATTAATTAAAGACATCCCACCGAGAGGAATCTACTTATATGGGAAACGTGCATGTAATTCTTTATAGGGTGGCCACAGGGCTTATGACCTGTATGGCTGGTTTAAGTGATCACTTTACACAATGCAACGTTTACCAATTTCATCGTTAGAACATCCACACATTATGAAATTTTGTATATAATTGGATATATGTTCTAAATAGGTATTCTTTCAAATATTCTAAGGAACTATACTAGAGACATTAACGGTCCTTTCCATCACATAGTTTATATAGATTACACCACTTTTGATTGTATAAAGGGATCACTAAGCCAGCTTATACAGGTCTTGAGCCCTGTGGCCACCCAAACTTTTTAACTAATCTCAAATTCTTGGATGAAAAAATTCATTTATATTGATAAATTTATATGATTAAAAGAAAACCAAAATATTAATGTTTATTAAATTACCATTACATTGGTCTTCTACCTACTTATCTCAAATAATTTTCAAAGTATGTGATGGTCGTAATAGACGCAGATTGGCAAAATTGGAAAAACCTTCATTTAAAATGTTAGATAGTCAAATGCAAGACATCTGAGGAAATATTTTCTCTTCATTCGTGATTATTTAAAAACTTTGATAATAAATTATTCTGCTGAATACTCAATGTTGAACCGAAATGGTAACTATTATTCCAAAGGTATTTGTCTACTTCTCGGAGGAAATAAACAACACTATATCATTGGAGGCCGGAACATATGCGGCGACAATTATAAGAATATTTTATAAATTTTGCCTGGGGAACTAGTGGATACGTCGTAACTTTTAAGGGACGGTGCAGATACTTCACACGACGGTATAGTCTAGAAATCAACAAGCGAATACGTGACCGGGAGAACCAATCACGGGGCTGGGTTGCCGTCTCGCTTGAACGATTTTGGAAAAAAACAACACTTGCGGGGGGCGGTACAAGGTGGTACGGGGAGAGTTCGAGTTTTAAAGCCGCGTAGGAAGGTTGATAGAGGGGACAGTCTGGAAAAAACGTGGAGACAGAGGGGAGTAGTTGACGAAGTATTTTTAGGAAATATTGACCGGAGGTACTGGTGAATTTCCGATCGAACGAGGCTATCATTTAACGCAGTGGAGATCAATATCGATGGACCAATTCTAACTACTTGGAGGAACGAACGAGAGGAATCCAAATTGAGGAATGAATACACGAAGTCCACAGGATATCGAAAGATAAGAATTTTAATTTATTTGTATTATCTATGACATAGACTTTTTCGTGTTGAAGACAATGAATACAAATTGGTTAGCTGGAGTAGCTTGTTGGTCTTGTGGTTAGGACTCTCGCCTCATGATCCTAAGGTCGCGGGTTCGAACCTCACTCTATATCAGCAAGTTACTCCTATTTTATTAATGTGACACTATTCCGTATTCGCGTCTCTATTTAAAAAAAATTAAAGAATACATTCAACAAATTATTTAAATGGATCAACTTTCAAATTCTTTGAAAGCAAGTTGTTGTATGTTAAATTATGTAATTGCTTATTTTCAATTTCAAATCTATAATTTAAGCGCTTTACACACTTTTTAGGATTTTCATAAATATTCCATTTATCTTTAGATTATAACATAAAATTATTTAGTAATTGAATGTAAGTTCATTGTATTCAACGCATGTTGAATTTAAAACTGATTAAAGTACTCGGATGAAATGGTGAAATTAAATCTTCGAGTAACCTATCCGAAGTGGATCTAATAGTGGTGCACTGAATCACGATTCTGTACAAAGTGATCTTAAGTTGTGATGCAACAATTGTAACAACTTTCTTCCGCACTTCTAAAGGAAGAAACACGATCCAGCAGCTATATTTCACGTTCAGCGTTAGCGAGGCGGATCTTTAACGCGAGCAGTCCAAACGTTGTATTGTATACCTACATAGCCCAACATAGTATAGCGCGCTCGGAGTGCTTAGGTTAACAATCTGCCTCGCTGTCATGGAACCCGGGTCTTTAAGAGACGCAAACCTAACAACAATCCATTAGAGATTTACAATTCTATCGAGACTTTAAAATGTAGATATAATTAAAAATTTTAACACATATTACCCAGGTTTCATTAAGGATTAGGGGATGGGGGCCCAAATATGTCCTTGTTTGGCGTAATTTATAAAGAGTAACGATGTACGTGAATTGATATAGACAGGGAGAGAGTAAGATGTAAGAGTATATTTTCATAAGGATCCTAAAGTGCAATTAAAAAATCGTAATTTCAATTCATTATTACAGAGATGAAGATGGAAAAGCCATGGTTTGCGCAGAATCCTAGAGAGCAGTCATGCAAAATTTGAAATGGGTGACATCCAATACTATAACAATAATAATAAAAATTGATAATTTCTATAGCGCCATTTTCGTAAAAAAAATCACCTCAAGGGCGCTTTACACTAACATTGTTTAGTCCTACACTAGTATTTAATTTAATGGAAAGGATTTTACAAAAAGGTGCGTTTTAAGACTTTTTTTTAAAACTGTTTCTAATGCACTGTTCCGTATTACGGAGGGAAGAGAGTTCCTTTGGGCCTGCCACCGCAAAAACCCGTTCACTAAACTTAGCCTTCCGGTAATGGATGGTCGTTTCTACAACCCTTCCTGCAGCTGAAGTACTGGCCTCAGAGTTTGACGTCTACTATTTGAGTCATATTATGTGTATATTATTATATTTATTTTTATCAAGAAAAGGATGTAAGGTAGCCGGTTAGAATGTAACTATGTGTATTATTACCTTTGTTTTATATCAGTTAAAGGGCTTAAGTTTGCACAAAAGACAACAGACCTTTCTCACTACTAATGGCCGTATACGAGATTTTATTTTACTTTATTACGTAGACTGGTACAAATTTCTCCCGGGTGTGGAAACTTGGAGATCTAAATAATTTCCTTAATCCTTTATAATATTAAAATAATAATAATCGTATTGTATCACCGTAAAAGATTTACTTATTATTAATAACTAAAATAATATAAGCGCTCCATCCAATAAAAATAACATTTTAAAGTCTTGCTAATCCACGTGGGGTATCTTTAAATAAAAATAATCGAATATTTGTGCATAGATGTCAGGGAATGTAATATGTAAAAATATATTTAGTGTATTGAGTAAATAGTGATACAAAATAAAAGGCACACTTCCATTTTGAATGAACAACAATTTCTGCCAAAGACAACATGAAATATATGGGCACTTTTACTAAATAATGTGAACTATACGGGAGAAATTAAATAAGTAATATGTATTCCCTGCATTCAAAGCCTGAACGAACCGTCATATGAACGACGTAACGAGAATTTAATTGCATGGGATGTCTCCAGCTTTGAACTGATTGAATAGTCCTTTCTTATTCGATCACCGTCAGGACTACACCTAAACATAGGACTGACATCTCCATGCAACTGACAACAATGCGAATTGAAGAACTTTGTATGTATGAAAGATGACATTTTGTTGATCGTTAGTTGTATCATTAGCTTCGCAATTTATATTTTAGATGTATGTATGCGAGTGTAGTATTTTTTAAATTAATTCCTTGTAATTACAATACAACGCTTGGAGCTATTTTTAAAATATCATATTATTTAATATATATATATATGACATCTCCATGCAACTGACAACAATGCGAATTGAAGAACTTTGTATGTATGAAAGATGACATTTTGTTGATCGTTAGTTGTATCATTAGCTTCGCAATTTATATTTTAGATGTATGTATGCAAGTGTAGTATTTTTTAAATTAATTCCTTGTAATTACAATACAACGCTTGGAGCTATTTTTAAAATATCATATTATTTAATATATATATATATATATATATAATATATATATATATATATGACATCTCCATGCAACTGACAACAATGCGAATTGAAGAACTTTGTATGTATGAAAGATGACATTTTGTTGATCGTTAGTTGTATCATTAGCTTCGCAATTTATATTTTAGATGTATGTATGCGAGTGTAGTATTTTTTAAATTAATTCCTTGTAAATACAATACAACGCTTGGAGCTATTTTTAAAATATCATATTGTTTAATATGTATATTCAGTACTTAGAATAATACATCCAATACTTATGGAGTTGTACAATATCAATGTTTGTATTTTTTATTCAATATTTCTGACTCATATTTTACTTAACGTTGAACTATCATTACTGTATCTTATCTTACTATCATTAAAGTATCGTGGACTAGCTTTGTTCGTGAGCACCTGTATATATCGAGCGAAATCAAATACTCATCTAACAGAATACTGATATATTAAAATATGAATAATACAATAATATTTTGACAGGAATATTACATTATTATAGATCACATATACTCAGCCAGAATTTTATTTATTATTTGTAATAATTTTGCGTAAGTTCTGCTCACTTCAAGGCACTGACTGCACGCCACTAACTGATAGATTTATTTGTTTGGTACGTTAAATAACATTTGCCTGCATTTAACTCCGTAATATTTTTGCATTTGCTTGACTTCGTATTGAGTGTGATCCCTACACGGTATGAAAACATATCTATAGAGCAGTATTTGAATAATCAAACAATATATTCTAAAACAGCGTACAAGGCAGTCCGTTCGATATTTAGAAGCCATGGTAACCCAGATCTGCTGACGGATAAAAATTATTAAAACACTTCATATATGTAAATACCCCAAATTCCAATATGATCAAAAATGAAACCAACAAAAATAAAAAAATATTGATTATTTTATTTGTTTATATCTACTTTTATATTAGTATTTCACCTACATGTTTCGTAAATACTTTTTAAAAATGTCAATCTACAATGTTTCTCAATTAATTGAAAAAACAAAAATATAGTTAAAAAATATTTAACGAGTTTACTATTGTAATTGAAATATTGTGAATATTGTTTGTTATATGAGAACTCTCACTCTATACATAACAAACAATATAATTATAAATTTCCAGGTAATTTAAATTTATGATCATAAATACGTGTTATTTATGATGAAATAGAAAGAAATTTCAATGAGTTGTAATTATCAAAACTTTTATAGTAGACAGCTCACTTAACATCACCGACCTTCTATAATTAGATAATTCAATAAAACAACTTCTGTTCTATTTGTCAGGTATTTTAATGGTTATCGAATACTTGTCCAACCGACACATGATGAGAAATACGCGATGGCCTATTTTATTTAATTACCCCGGTTTTGATGAGTTATAAAAACCATATCCGTCGAAACCACACCAGCAATCTCTACCACATTGGCGTGGCGTGGCGTGGCGCACCAGTCCGCTGCGAGAGATTAACACACTAATAATAATGGATGTTATATTTATGGCGTATATCGTACCCTGCATACACACATCCGATGTTCATTTTGCATTTCAATGTCGTTCATAATTTCATAATTAATAAACAAATAAAACTCAATGTTGTCCTGAGTTACTTTGATCCAAAATATTCTAATCAATTTTATGCAGCTGTAATATGTCTGTTTTGTTGAAACTATTTTAAATTACGTCTTATTTTTATCTCTTAGTTTTGTTTAAAAAACAAGTAATTCTTAATTATTTTCATAAAACTTTTATTATTTACTATCAAGCGTTGTCTGAAGTAAAATCTTTCGGGCATGGTAACATATATTTTTGGTTTTATTTTTTTAAGACTTTTAATAATCCGGCAGTCACATTTACTAATGTTATAATTAAAAATAGGGGATTAGGGATTGGAAGGAGGTGCCATTATTTTATAGCATACAAGATTACTATGTTTTCTATATAAATAGTAAATGTAAGTAATTCTAATCTTAGTACCTATATAAAAATTTTGTATAATTGCTTAACATAATTTCCTATCAACTTTTTTAAAGTTTCTCTTCTAAGAGGACAACGTATAAAGGATTTTTTTATATGCTGCACTTATCATTCTTCCACCGCCACTGGTGTACCGACAGAGATTTTAGGATACAGCTCAAATCACTTGATTTTTAAGATTTAATTAATAGATCGCATTATTAAAAAACTATTTAGTAATCGCATTATTAAAAAAAGAGTCTATACAATGCTAATGTATTAATATCAATGTAATAGAAAACTTGCTGTTGAATTACTTTTAAACTTAGTGAGACATTGTAAATATTGTATATTCTTAAATAAATAAATAATTCAAAAAATAATTTCCTACTATTTTTTTTTACACAATTTTAATAATTTTAATGAGATTATTTATTACTTGTGAACTTACGAATTTCAGAATATAGGTCCTGTATTGCGGCTTGTGATTTTTTCATTATCGATAAGTTACTTTAATGACATAAATATATATATTTTTTAATGCAACATTGATTTCGCATATCTCCACAATAATAACAATTAATATTGAGAATTTTCTACTCAGAATCAAGGCAGGAATCCACCTGTTAAGTATTGTGGACTTGCTCTGTTACACCCTGTGTGTAATATGTTTTGGAATATGTTTGGGATGAACCTCTACGATTTGCTCACTTTGGAACATTATTATTTGATTAATTTCAACCGTATCTGCCGGTTGGAAATATGCGTTATTAGCATTTATTTGTATACAAACTCCGTTCTCCGGCAAGTAGAGTTATTGTGTTATTTGATGTCAAGAGTTCATACGTGAAGCACGGACGAGCCCCGCGCTTCTCCGCAGCGTCCATTAGCGAACCCGGTTTGTGTGTGATCCGATGCCTCGGGGCGACCGCTTCCAATTAGACAGGCAGTACCTAGCACCGCCACGTCCCGTTGCTCGCAGCCACTCTGCGATGCTTCTCTGCTGCATTCGACTGCAGAATCATTCCTATTCCCCGATTACATTAAGGACGAAAACAAAAAATATCCTTGCAATCCGCATTGTGCCAACCAAGCGCTAAACTCGTCGTAAAACAAAATAAGTATTCCAAATAGAAAAAAGACAAACACAAAACTGTATTTACTACAAGGGAATAAATGAGTACAACTGCCAGAAGATGTGAGGAAGCTAAGCAGAATCAACATCTTCAAACAAGAATGTAAACGGCACATAACAATGGAAAATGTATGAAAAGAAATATTATTTATTTAATTATTTAATAAGTGTACATATATATACATCTAATGTTTTTTTTAATATTAGCTAATGATAAACAATGTATCATTAACTAAATAAAGATATATAAATAAATAAATACATCTTGTACCCTTGTACAGAATGTTTGTTGAATCGGAAAAAAGTTCATTGAATAAATGTGTTATATAGTGTCTCATAGCTAGTAGTGAAAACTTCACAGCGCGATTCCTGTCTTTGTAATGAGTCGAAAATGTTCAAACAACCGTGACCCAATATCAATGTTTGCATTTTTTTTCAATATTTCTGACATATTTTTTGTAAAAAGTTGAACTATCATTACAGTAGCTCCTATCGATTTTGAAAAAATATTCTCAGTAATGCAACTCGAATAAAATGATACAAACCTCGCAAAACTTTTAAATTTAATTTTTTTACAAGGATTTTTATCACTTTTTTGAGTTGTATTGAAAAATGAATTTTTCATAATCAATGTAAATTACTGTAATAATAGTTGAACTTTGTACAAGAAATAAATAAGAAATATTGAAAAAAAAAGTAATCTTTGATATTGCATATCTCCATAACTATTTCTCATGTAAAGTTTTTGCTACTAGCTGTGAGACACTCACTGTAAAAATAAAATAAACATAATAAAATAGTTTTGTGTTACCATTTCATATATTCCCCTACCGCGCACCATTAAAAGTAGCATTTTATGACTTCCGGAAATGATAACCTTGAACTTAGGCAATTTGCACCCACCCAGAATTCCGTCAGCATACATAGTCAATTTATGAGAATTTATTGAGCGAAAACTTCACGTAAAAATACATAGGTATGTTCATGCACGTTTTTGCTTCGCCTAGAAACGAGTCACCACGATCCCATTATAGTGCTATTAACCCTCTCCAAACCGTGATACAAAATACCCGTACGCAGTACTCATAATTACAACATATTTATGTCACCGTAACGAATTTGCATTCAGCATTTTATATTGCTTCAATGTGGTCAAATTCCAATTTTATTATGATAGTGAGCATTAAGAGTGAAAAGAGGTAATTTTAATAATAAATTTTTTAAATATATTTTTACATTTGAATGCATTCATCCAATCCATACAATATGGTCTTCCTCCTAATGTCTTTTTTATGTAGGATTAAGAGTAGATGTTTATTTTTTTATTTTTTTATTGGACATATGTGTAGATTTTCCTCTTTTCCATATATATAATTATAAAACTAATGCCGCTATGAATTCGCCTATAAATCGTGACATAAATAGTTTTAAAAATTGTGAAAATAACCTGGATAAGTTTTACGATAGTATCTTACATTTCAAAAAGAATCGCTTATTTAGTTTTTTTACTCACCACTTTTAAGTCCACCTCTTACATCCTGCATACACCAAAACTCACGCTGACACATTCACAAACAGATACACCATCCAAGTGGGCTGCAAATAATGTATTTTACAATATGCCATGTTTATACAGATTATCTTGTAATTTATTCGTTTGCAATCTAAAAAGTTTATATGCATATATTATATTGCATCAATAAATATAAAATAAAAAATATATGTGCCAACGGAAATATTCAGTCTCAGTAGAACTGTGTTGTTACACGGCAAGGGAAGGGTTAAAACATTTCTCGACCGTCCCCCGATTGCGACCAGCCGACCGAGGCCTGAATCACCTTTAGCCGTGATAATTCTGCGCTCCTGTCCACGCAAATGTGATTTATCGACCCGCGTAGCCGATAAGGAGCCGGCCGAACACAATCCAATCTAACTAGTGTCTTAGGCGACAGCTGGACCTGGCTAGCTGCTAGCCGCTCGGTACCTCGGAACGGAGAGTTATTGTGGAACAAACCGAAATGTTCCGGGATCCCCGCGGGAAAAAGATCCGGTTCGAGTTGTGGTTAGTTTTTATGGCTTCCATTTGATGTAATTTAGACATTCTATTGTGCCGTAAAGTGAGGTGACCGTTTCCTGCGAATGAAACTGCTGTAACCCATAATAGAAATAGTTGTTTCTGCGAAGAATACCGAAATTTACGATGCAATATAGTATATCTTATCTAAATATAATAATTTCGTTGTCTCTCTTTCTATCTGTCGGTCCGTAAAGTCGTAACTTAATTCGAAATGCTGGAATTAAAACATTAGATAATAATTTAGTGTGACCCGCGATGGTTCAGGCAACACGCAACTGTGACACGCCCACCAAATTACCGTGATTTTTCAGGAGTGTATCGCTAGTATTATATATATTTATTATATAAAAGTCAATGTTCGTATGTGTATCCACTATAGACTAAAAGAGTACTGGACCGATTTACGCGCGGTCGACAAGTAGAAATAAATTTAGGGGCCTAAATGTTTTATTTTTATTTATCTATATATACATACTCAAATCTAGCAATAGAAAAGCATTGACGAGATCAGGTAGTTTTATCTAAAGACAAACAGAATCCACGCTTTAGAAAATTAAACGAACACTCCTTTAAACATTAAAGGCCTTCTGTAAATAGTAAATTTGTAAATGATTTCACCAATTTTATACTACATTTTTGAACAGTTACGTTATATTGTTCGAAATGATTTACATAAGCGTCTATCACCGATGTGATTCAACACGTCATTGTTTCACGTAAATTTACTCATTTATTTTTTTTTTTATTGAATAATATTTACTTATTTATCTTCACTTACTTTCTTCTTCTATGCAGTCAGAACATTTGCAGACACACATTTACACAAATTCACAGTTGCGCAGTTATTTCGTCGGTGTTCTACAAAATAAAACTGCACAAACGGGAGCACAATAACATCCGTTATAAATCTCTGCGTTCCGAAAGATTTTGCGAGCATCAGTTTAAGTACAAATACACTAGGCATCATGCTTAAATACATATTATCCCACGCCGAATCTACAAATCGAATGGTCACCTCAATTTTAAAAATAGCACGTTGATTTACGTATAAAAGTAATTTCAAAAAAATTAAATAACTTTTCTAAATGACGAATTCGAAGCAAGATAGAAGTATATCCATATAAGTGACCTTCGTAAAATTGATTACAATTTTATTTATGAACGTAATTCAATTATAGGCACGTTTCAGATTTGCTTATCGTAGAATGAGCCTTTGATACTCGTATTTCAGTCAATCAACCAATTTCAATGGCGACTTTCACATTTATACCACAAAATATTGCCGTTGATTTCAATCACCATGATCGAGTCGGCTAGTTACGTACACATGGGCTCTATTTCTTCATTTTTCATATAAAAAAAAACACAGTTTTATATTACAGTATTTAAAGATGTATATAAGTAATGTGAATATTAATGAAAGATTAACTAATAATAGTTTTAATGTAAAAATAATTTTATTATTATTAATAATATTACCGAAACAATGACAGTATCACGAAATTAATTTTGAATTTTCGGAATTATATGTACTAACCATCATTCCCACCATTCCTTCATTCATTAAATACTAATCGCACTACACTCAAACACAAAATATATAATATACATAAATGTACCTGTAAAATATAATTAATTACAAAAATACATATTACTAGAGCATGCCGAAGACACTTGTATTTGGGATAATGGGCATAGTCTTCACTATAATGTTTATTATCTGAGATCATGTACCCATTATCCTGTTAGTGTCTCTAATAAATTTTAAAAAAAAAATATATATATATATATATATATATATATAAACTAAGCTCGTGTTATATTCCCTAGTCACAAATCATTAAATTTGAATTTTTCTATGTTAGGTTGATGCATAATTATCTGCCGATTTTTTTCGCAATTTTTATATTTGACGTTTAATTGATATTTTTCATAATATAATTCTTTGATAGGCTTAGAAAATTAAAATGCATCGAAAAGCATACAGATACACGCCGCATTTCGCTGTACCACTCCGAGGAAGGGTGGAAAGCTTTGATTCATTTTGTGATCTCAACGATCTTTTCGGCGAAGGGCGATTCTAGAGAATGGGCACACCGAAAGTGATTTATTCGTTTCAAAGCTGGTGAAGGATCCTTGACAAATTGATTGGTAGGCAAAGTCTGTAACGATTTGGAGATGTCGGTGGAGGATGTCAAATCGTGGACTGCCTCAAAAAGTACTTCTTCGCCCGCGGGATCAACCGTCTTCCAAACAAATAGGAAGCAGTGATTGACGACGAATGATAATTAATTGTTAATATGTTTTTTTCAGAATTTGTTTCAGTTTTTGGTTATGTTACAATGGTATATGGTAATATGATTTATGTTACAACATAATTAAAAAAAAAACGGAAAATAATTATGCATCAACCCAATAGTTGAGTAATGAAAATTAATTCCTAATTAAGATAAATTATAGAAGTCTTACTGAGATGAAGCTATTTACTTAAGAAACATATATGGAAGTCTTTATAGGGTGGCCACTGAGCTTATGACCTGTAAGAGTTGGCTTAAGTGATCACTTTACACAACGCAAAACCGTGTAGTACGTATAACAAAAGCTTCGTCTCTGTGAGACTTCTATAATTTAGCGTGGTTAATGATTATCCCTCTGTGGATAAAATCCATTATTGTGTTCTCAGAACATAACATTTAAAAATATTGTAAGAAATAAATTCCAATGTGTTTAAACAATCAATAGTGTTTTATATTACACGAGTATTATAAATTATATCGTTATATTATATTTATCGAATGATGTACGATATATTGATTTGCACCTTTGTATTACATGTCGATAAAGTATTATATCATAATATTATAGTGTGTCATATAATTTACAATTGTACGTAACTTTCTTTCCATATGACAAGTTTTGAACAAACGCGGTGCGATATTTAATAGATTGCTTCATACAGTTCCCCGATTGCGTAGTTTATATAATTACTTCAATAACTCAATCACTTTTCATACAAAGAAAAATAACGGTTACTTCTGAGCGACGTGTTTTACTCGGCAATAAAGAAGGATCTTTGCTACTACGGTTGTACAGTTAAAAATAACTCATGCCTAACGATCATGCCCAGTGGGAATTTAGCTTCCGTGAAATGAAAATTATTTATATATTCGTTATCTTTGTAATATCGATAACATCTGTAATGTGTTTATTAGGATCTATAATATTTGGTCTCAGTTGAAGATTAAAATATTGGACAACGTTTCTCAGTATAAACCAGAGATCATTGTGTTTAAAACTGACATCATAATTTCCGCTCCTTCATGAACAGATTCTGTATTGTAACTTGAGGATTATCTAGTAGGTACGAGTAGGTACCTATTGCTGCTGTTAACTGCATTACAATCCTTAAATAGATGATAAATTGTGTCTTAATTTAAATTAAAAACTAACCCATAAAAACCAAGTGTATATTATACTCCCTTGTTTTGTAAAATATAACAACAATTAAAGACGAATTTAAACATATAACATAACACTAAACTTACAGTAATTTAATATGTTTCTAAAATGTCAGATGTTTTGAGCTTTGATAAGACACTTCATGCTTTGAAGATTAAATTCTAAAAATATTTGTCAGTCAATTTAGATTTTCGAAATTCGTAGTGAAGTACCTATTATGTATACCGATGGAGTAATTCAAATTTACAAAATATTCCGCGACGTTATCGGGCCGCCGTTGCTAGTAATCAAACTTTTGTAATGATTCCAATTTAAAAAAACTATTAAAATTTTTAAAAATCCGAAATTATACTATAATTATCAATTTTTTTTAACGAAAATTTGATAGATCTTCTTGATCGTCGCCACGAGTCCACTTGCAAAGTTTCAGCTCGATTGGATCACGGGAAAAGGGTTAAAAATCGATCCAAAGTTTTTTCGACGGCAAGCAAGCAGACGCCACGAGTTAAAAGAAAGGAAGTAATAAGATTTATTTTTATTGTATGCGAATACGAGTATAAAGTGGTTATTCATTTTTCATCAAATTCTTTTTCCGTACTATTTTTAAACATATTTATACAGTTGGATAGTACTTAGTCTTCTTATAGTACCATCTCCTATTGGAGGTAGGTGATCATTCTGGCGATTACGACAATATTCGCCGCCGCACGGAACAATTCAGTAGAGTTACACTTGTATCAGTTCCTCAAATTACGCAGCCATAAGATGCGGCGTCTTCCTACGCTTCTGTTACCATTTATTTTCCCCTGGATGATGAGTTGGTTAAGATTGTATTTTAGTCCTTTTATATAATGTCCGAGGTAGTCAAGCTTTCTTATCTTAGTGGTCCGCGTCATTTCTCGTTTTTTTTACATTCGCCGGAGGACTTCGTTCTGTACAACTCTACTCAACATTCGTCACTCTGTCCACCCAGGAAACTTTCAATATTTTTTTAATTCCTTTTTAAAAATTGCATCCTATAAACAAAAGAGTTTTGATGAGTCGTTTATTGAAATAATTATATGAAAAAAGATATAAGGGCCATATCTGATTTTATTGTTACCTACATACAAATAACTATAAATAATTATTACATGATTTTTTTCATCATTTTCTTTTTCATATCCTGAACATAAAATGAACATATCATTTTATGTTCAGGATTAGTTTGTTATCGTCCTGATAAATTAACATGGTTAAAAACAACTTATTATAAACTTGATCAAATCGTAAATACTTCTTCTACGATGATAACCTAAATTTAAAACTTCGACAGAGAATGATAAAAAGTTACATATGGTCGGTTCTCTTGTTTGGGTGTAACACATGGAATGAAAGTTAATGTTATAGATCAGTTGGAAGCATTCGAAATGCGGGTTCACCGGAGAATGCTTCCTATGGACCGATATGGTCAGAACAAGGAGGTACTTCAGAGAGCTGAAACCTGTAGAAAATTACTGTTGAATGTTAAAGTGAAAAGGGTTTATTATTTGGGTCACCTACAGGGAAAACTATCGGCTACCTAGGGAAAAATATCGCCTTCTCCGACTTAACTCGGGCAAGATAGAAGAAAGACGGGAGTTGGTAGAAGGCAAATGTCCCAACATCAGAGAGTAGACCGGAATGAGACAGGTGGAGGATTTGATTCGAGGAAACGCAAGACAGAGATGTTTTCTTACACGTGATCGCCAACTTCAGGGGAACCTGACAAGGCACAGAAAAAAGAAGACGTAAGTGCTTAAAAATAACCTAAAGAAGTATTAATAGCAAGAGGGAAATTATAACTTACATCATGATGGAAAGTGGAATCAACCTGACCCAAGATGATCACGCTGCACTAGGTATCTTCCGGTCATCACACATACACACGCGGGTATATATACACGCTAACTCATGCACAAAGAGATGTCGAGCAATGCACTGCACTTCTCACGGTGCTCAACCGCACTGCGGACATATCGGTTACTTTGGAAACCGCGCAAGGATATAACCTAAAAAGGGGAAACCGCTGACACCCCCGTTAGTCGATACCTGCGTCATCTGATACACATTGACATACAGAAATCTGCGGGTTAAAAACCAAAAATAATATTATAAAATATGATATTTTATGAGTGTTTAAAATGCAACTGGAATAAAAAAAGCCTGAAAAAGAACGAACGTCTCTTTAAGCCTACCTCAAACTCTAAAAAGTCACTCATAAATCAAAATAGCTCTGTATAATGCGAGCATTGAGAATACTATATTCCTGACGAAAATAGTTTATTGTAATAGCTGGTTATTTTATTTATTTTTATATACGAGACACTAACGAGGAACTAGTTACAAAATACATAAATAATAATACATTACTTATTTCAAATTTCCAATATCCAAAAATACAGAATATAGTGGTATAATTCTGCGAATCTGTAATTCCCGAAAAATATGATGTAAATTTATTAATATTTGACATATTACAGATTACATATTTTCATTCGAATAATTATTTTTAATATATTATGAAATGGAATTTGCTGATTTTTTTTGAGGATATTTTTTAAACATTAAATAACTAACATATTTCTATAATCATCAGTCGTTACAAGTAAATAATTTCTGTGTCATATTCAGTTGTTATATTCTCTCGCTTCATCGTATCTCAGCATGCGTAATTTTAATAATCTGATTAAAAATGCCAGGCAATAGCTTTTTTCATTAATCTAATATTCTTCACCTTTGTTCAGAGAACACTGATCTTCCCGATGAATTTATAACAATGAGTGAACCGGAAATACGTTGAAGTGTCGGACAAGAAATCAGCGAAATATCCGCTATTCTGCCGGACGTCGATCGCCACAGAAGCGCCAACGTGTACCGCTTTCAAATGACCATAGATAATTATTTACGTTGTATGCCATTGGAGTACTTATTTTTATTCACCTGCCATCCGTCATTTCCGGTTATTTTTATTGTGTCTGTCACACTCTTTGATTTCAATATATTCTGGAATATTTCTTTCTTTATGTCTTTATTAACCTTTCAGATGCTAATGAGTTCCTTGCACTCCGTTCGGTATCCATATTATTACTTTTTCTTACGTACTTATAAAGTGTACTGATATCAGAGGCTCATAAACCAATAATATATAAATAAAAATTCTTGAGACATTATTTATCGTCAAATAACTATGTAAGTATAGGTTCTTGATTTATTTCAATATTTAATTTGGTGTTAATTAACCTTACGCTCCATTACCGATGACGAAGTTTTAAAATTAAATTCACACAAATAATACATAATACAAGTTTTAAAATTTTAAAAATCTTTTAACTTGTCAAACTTGTTGGGCAACAAACAAAATAAAAATTTAATGCGTTTTTCGCGTTATCAATCATTCCATCTTAACTCATTAAAACGTGTTTTTTATAAAAATTAAAAATATTTTCAAATACATGTTTCTAACATCCTTATTACTTTTAAATTTTTAATATTCGCTTAGGTATAGGTAAATTTACACAAGAAACATTCTAATATTCCTGAAATTTTTATATATTTTTTTTATATGTCTGCGTAAAAATTCCAATTATAATAATTTCATTGTACGTCCGTCAATCCGTTCATCCGTCGTAACTTCGTGTACCATCTGTAACTTCTTTTTAGTATAAAAAATTTAATTTAATTAATTTTTTTTCTTTGTACTTATTTTAAAAATAAAAAAAATACTTATTATTTAGGAACCGACATATAAAAGTACCGTCATTTTTGATGGGTTACAGCTAGTTATATTATTAATTACGTATGTAAGTTGAAAAGAAATCGAGACCAATAGGGCAAAGGAGCTTAGGAAGGCCAAAACTAAGATGAAGATACATTGTGCTCAAAGATATATGTGCGTTAGAGATACATAACTGCAGAGAACTGGATAAATAGAGGTAGACTCTTGAGGAGCCCAAAAACCACCGGGGGTTGCGGATCCAACACTGATTATGATGATAGATGAAAATAACGTCCCTTCAAAGTTCAAAGAAATGTATCACAAAAGGGCGTAGCTCAAAAATACATCACAAACATAAATCGATCATTGAATTTTATACAATAGCCGTTGTTGGGCTAATTTTCGTTCTTAAATTTTTCTCCGCCCACAATAAATCACAGATCACTTCGTTTGTGTGAAAAAAATCGAACGCGCTTCGAGACCTAACTCCGAAACATTTGACATTTTGAATATGGCGATCCGGGTATATTAGCATATCATTGTCCGCACGTAATTGCAGTACCCAACCCGGGGTCTGTTGTCCTGGGAGTGGCCCCGAGTCTTTTGAATGTAAGACAATGTGTCGAGCGATATCATTTAAATTGCTGCTACAAAAAATATACATTGCCAACGGTTAGCAACCGTTTGCGGTGTACCTTCAAATTATATTGCTAAAAGGTCCAGACTTACGTACACAACCAAGTAAAGAGCATCGCACAAACATGCAATTTCATGTATTTTTTCACATGCAAATTCTATTGCAATTCTCTTAGTTAGCTTTGTCCTTGCCTTGTTTACTTTTAATTTTTATACACGATAAATTTACATAAATCTTATACAGGCTGTCTCGTAGATGGTAGTTAAAACTTCGAAAGAGTCTTCTAATAGAACTTCTTATAATAGAACATATTATTTATATTCTTGGTGAAATGTCGACAGTTACGGAGATAAGCGATATCAAAATTTGCATTTTTTTCAATATCACTGCAGTCACTTATGTGGAATATTTAAAATTCATTCGCTTTGATACGCTAATAAAATTATTAAAACCTTGCAGAAAATTGATAATATTTCATGGAAGGTTTTTATCATTTTATTTATCTTGTATTTAAATTTGAAATTTTGAATAAATTTGAAATATTCTTTATAAGTTACTGTAGGGATGGGCCAACGTTTTACAAAAGTTAATCCAGAAAAATAATGCAAACTTTGATGTCGCTTATCTTCGTAACTTCCCCGATATTTTGCATCTACGAGATACCCTGTATAATAATCTGCTTCTCGATTACAACAATCGTTTTTAACACTAGACAAATAATACCAAATTTATTGCTTTTTACAACACTCTTGAACATTACTACAATACAAATGTTGCAATAAATGTTTGTTTTTTTAAATTAAATACAAGCGTTCGAATAATAGCGACCATGTACATATAAAATATAATGAGACGGTTGCAGGCAGGTCCGCGGCTTAATAATGCGAGACCAGCCGAGGCCCGCGATGCATTTGCCATTAAAGAAAGCAACACAGCTCGCGTCTTATAATGGCTGGTGTATCAACTGGAAGAACAGGAAAATATCGACCTTCGCCAACAAAAGAAGTCTCGCTTTAATCCATAATGATATTCATACCAGTTTTCCTTGTAACCTTCTATTTCGATCGGTCTCGTATCAAACTTTCAACTTCTTGTCAGAAGTTTCAAGCCCCGAGCACGGGCGCATCTGTTGAGAATGGTTCCATTT
The DNA here is from genome assembly GCA_016648135.1 of Agrypnia vestita. NCBI lineage: Eukaryota > Metazoa > Arthropoda > Insecta > Trichoptera > Phryganeidae > Agrypnia > Agrypnia vestita. The sequence continues at coordinate 25,952 of JADDOH010005255.1, read as the reverse complement.
AAGCAATGATATTTTTATATTAAAGGAAACACATTCTTATGGTGAATTTGCAATTTCAGAACAAAGTTCTGTGAATTATTAAACAATTTTTATTAATCAATTAGAAAAGACATACAGAAAAAATCAAATTAACGAAAAAATAGTTTAAATGCCGCCGGGATTCATTGTTGTATCAAATGTTTCCAAAAATTACAATGAAATTAATTAATTCCTGGCGTCCTCTAGCGGTAGATACGCGAAGGTATTCGTGACTATTGCACTATAAAAAGTGGATTGCTTTAAAAATGGAATAAAAATGTTAATCAATTAAAAAGAGACTACATATAAGGTTGAAAATTTTTCGTTAACTTACCAGAGTGCCGTGGCGAAATTCAATAAAGCGCCATTCCCGGATAGAATTGGGGGTCCGTGGTTCGAGTCCCGGCGACATTTAAAATATTTTTTCGTTATTTTGATTTTTTCTGTATGTCTTTTCTAATTGATTAATAAAAATTGTTTAATGATATTTTTGATAAAGTACGTTATTTGAGGCATTCAGAAACAAAACTAAATTTAAATAAATTCATTTGTAAAATAAACATTGATCAAGCCAGTAGAAATATTTTTAAATACTTTTAATTAAATGGTTCTTAAACGTGCAAACACGTTTTAAAACCCAGTCAATCAAATTTCTACTTTTTCCAGATATTTATTTTCAAATACGTCAACCTCTATTTTCGTTTATTCGATATGGCGGTTTTATTTCTGAATCCCTCATTTACAAAGAGAAAACTACACACGTAATTTCATTTTTTTTTAAATATTTATCTTGATTGCTATTAGGCTTTGTAACTATTGTTATGTAATTACATTCCAATATAAGTTACCATTAGAAAGTACTTAGTACATTCAATATTAGTGTTACGTCACGTGCATCCCTAGTCTTGGACTTTGCGTGTCAAGTTTCAATGTACATTCAGAAAGAAATCAATGAATGTGTGTAGTAAACCATTATATTTTTCTTTTTATGCGCCATAATTTGTACTTTCAATATAATATTTTATCAAATTAATTATAAGACGGAAATTGCGCTTTTAATGATTCTTTTGAGATACCATACTCTAAGACTAAACAAACAAATACGTTCACTATCAATCTTGAGATAACTCATAAACATAAACTTATAACAAGATAAAATGTATTAATTTTAATTTATTAAAAACTTTGTATAAACCACGTGTTATTCCGACCTTTCTGGCCGAAGTTTCGGATCCCATTGCAGGGTCCATCATCAGGGCTGATGTATCACACATCAGCCCATCAGCCATGTGTCGCACATCAGCCCTGATGATGGACCCTGCAATGGGATCCGAAACGTCGGCCAGAAAAGCTGGAATAACACGGCATAATACCCCAGAAGACCCAAAACAGAAGATTCCGTGAAAACCTAAGAACACTTGGATCTTCGTCAGGATGGACGCATACTTAATATCCATTATTCATTTTGGTAAACAGGTTAATTTTTTAACGGGGGCGTGGCCACAGTTATGGTAGGAATAATTGACAAGTAGACACCGAAATGTGAAATATATCAAACAATGGGTTATTCGTAAAATGTAACTGGTTATTAATTATATTGGCTTTAGTGTCCAGGCATTTCTTTAATTGTAATATTTCTGTTATCCCGTCTAAGGCCTATATTACTAGGCCATAGATTGGATAACTTAGAAATATTAGAGATGTAACTGTAGGTGTAGGTAACCTGTCATCAAATTTTGAACATTTCGTGATATTGTGATATTTTACAAATATAAGTAGTGAAATTTTCTGACCATGTACTTAATAATGATTTCAATATTTCTGCATTATAACTCAAATTTGAATCAACAACCATATTTTTATTACGAGTATTTACGAGGTCCAAATCCTCCAGAGGTTTTTATTATCCAATTATTTATTTTCTAGAAATTTATTCGGGGATAGGTGCAGGCGTGATCCGAAATTCAAACCGTATAAGCGTAAATCATAAATGCGAAAGTTGGCAACTAAAGGCTGCCAACGTAGCATTAAAAATTTCACGCCAATCAGTAAATTGCTGAATTCTGCCGTTTTACAGATTATTTTCCAATTACCAAATAAATTGTGTCAAGATAATATTATAGCTATTACGCCACGAAATCATTTCACACTTAAATTATTTTTAGGCAAGTATCATCGCTGTCCTCGTCTTAAAGCTAAAGAAAACGTGTCCGACTTATAATTATTTATGTTATATCAGAGTGGAGGAAGCTTCGACCTTAAGTGAGTTTTAATGTGCAATAAGATTCAGAAATATTTAATTGACTTGAACAGTACCTATACGGCATTGCTTGTAAAGTTTATCTGTTTATTATAAACCGCAACCAGCTTAGATAGAGAATTTCCTTATATTGCGTAATCTTTGAATACTTGCTAGATTTTTTTTAGATGTATCAGCCATGTTAATTTTATTGTAAAACACATAAAATAGAAATTACTCACAAAAAACAATCTCTTTGAAGAACTCAAATATTGAAAACCTTCAATTATTCAATCATGAGAAAAGCGAAATCTTTTAGTAAGATGAAAAGTCTACTCTGTAATGACGACTTAAACTTGAAGTTCAGACAGAGGTTGATCAAATGCTATGTATGATCAGTTCTACTTTACGGTGTTGAAGCATGGACGCTGAAGGTAAATACTCTAAATCGCCTAGAGGCGTTCGAAATGTGGATACATCGTAAAATGTTAAGGATATCCTGGACTGACATGATTAGTAATATTGAAGTTTTACGTAGAGCAAATACAAACTGACAGTTACTCAACACAGTAAAGCTCCGTAAAATTTCATACTTTGGTCATATAATGAGAGGCGAAAAGTACTCCATCCTTCAGCTCGTCATGAAGGGGAAGATTGAGAGTCGCAGAGGGGTCGGAAGGAGGCGGCATTCCTGGCTTCGAAACATCCGAGAGTGGACCGGAATAAGAGGCGTGGAAGAGCTGTTCCGCACTGCCCTGGACTGGGAAACTTTCTCCCAGACGATCACCGACGTCGGGGGGACCCGACAGGGCACATGAAGAAGAAGAAGAATACATTTAAATGCTGCCTATCTGCTCATCAAAAAATTCCTAATCTTTATTTTTGGATTTTAAAGCAACTTTTTACTTGTCGAAAATCTTTGTCCGGGATCCAACAAACACGATTTTTTCACACTACAGTAGGTCACGATGCCCAATTACTGTAACGAAACACATAGGTAAAACGTAGAATCTTGAGAAAATAAAATAATACACCTATTTTATTTTCTCAATTGTGATCTCACCGGGAATTGGACACGGAACCCAGGAATATGAAGTTAGTGGAATACTCACTGAACTACGAAAGCACCCTGATATCTGTTCAACCAACAAATATCTTATATTTGCTCAAATAACATCACGTAATCCCATCGAGATCGGTATATGAATGAAACACCGAATTAGGTGGGGACTTCTAAATACTGTTTTTATTAAAGAGTTTCAAAACACATAGGGTTATGTTAGTTGTATAAAAATTCTCTTGAGATGAATTTTAATTTAGGTTGGCTTAATTTCATCGTAAATGAATTTTCTAGAAATGAAGTTACGTGCCGCACGGCTGCGTCCCTGCACTGGGGGGTCGAAATAATATGGCTATGCACCATGCGTAACCGTTCTAAAAAAAATAACGCTTTTAATTCACAAATAACACCTCGCACAAGCTGGTCAGCATGAATAAATCACTGACGTTAAAGTAGTTTTCACTTAAGGTTTCAATTGGCTCAGTGTGCGTAACAGTTTGTTCCAAAAACATTTAGGTAATATATTTTATATAAGTTTTATTTATATGTTTTCTGGCGCTGTGTATAAGTCGTAGATTTAAATTAAAGTATATTTACTCATACGTGCAGGGAAAAATTGGTTTGTCGGAACAAAGCGTATATTATTTTTAGGAATACATATTTATTTTAAGCCAATAGTAATTGTAGTGTAAGTAATTTTATTTTAATTGCAATTGATAAAGGTAAATATTGATAATTACGTAACAATACTTGATAACGAAAAATATATTATAAAACGATATGTATAATAAAAATAAATTAATATAAATATGTATAAAGCCTTTAAGCATAACGTACGCCGTGTTTTAAATAAATTTCACAATGAACGAGTGACCAATTAAAATACTGAGAGACATTAATACACTGACACATTATGCATATGGTAACACTTGCATTAATCCAAATGAATCCTTACCAGAAAGCTAGTTTACCCAATACCAAAAATTTCCACTCAAATTATGATGCTTGTGAGTGTATACGAAATATTATTAAGTATTACTACTTCCTAGCTTTTATGTGCAAATCGAAGGTTACCATTTTTTCTTTGTAACATCACAATGAAAAACCACGATATCGGACAAAGCGATCCGGACTGACCTTAAGGCTAATTCACCATCTGTTTTTGTGAGAAGATGAAGGTCTGTGTAGAAAGGACTGAACGAAATTCGTAGTGACCCTAAAACAACTATCACGATGACTCAGTCATACCCGTGCTCAAAACAACGTGGTTTTAACCATAAAATCGCACTGAAAACATTAATTAAATTATATTAAATAAAATCACTTTAAATTTAAACTACGAGTTTATCGTAAAGTCGCGGTTTAAATACAAAGTGATTTTCTTTTATTTAATCTAATATGTCAAACCACAGAGTGTTGCTTTCTATGAAACCATTAATTAAAATACAAACAATATTTATTACTTTTTAAAACTCTGCTTTTTCTTTTAAATTATCCTGTTTTTAAAACGTAAATCAGTCGTATCTAAACCGTGACTAAATAGTTTTTTTATTAGTATTAAATGTTACAGTTAGGTATTGAAGGGAGACGAATATTAAGATTTTTTTTTCAACCCTAATTTATCACATATGTTTCAAGCAACGATACTTAATTGTTCGACTATGTTGTTTCATAAACACAATTCTGGGATACCTCATTTTAATATATGTCAGACTCGATGACCACTGACCTTTAAGTGTCTCGACATTGCGTGCGGAAAAAACGGTCAAATTTTGTACGGCAACAAATGAGCAACAATAAAAAGGCACTTTTGCGAAAGGTGGATTACCAACCATCTGCCTTTTTGAGCTTTTTGCTTGAAATATGTTTTAGTAAGTCGAGTCGCTTTAAAAGGAGTGTGATAAGCCTCCGAACACGAACCAGCGGGCCAAACCGGTCAGTTACTCATTCGGCCAATATTAAGTCACATATTGAATATTACGAATATACATATATAATACGTACGTATATGTAGATGTGTACATAATTTTGAAATTAATATTTGTTCCCCTAAAAAAAACCGAATTCCGTTTCTAGAACGCTGGAGCATTTTAAGATTTATTTGTAATTATTCAAATATGCTGATTTCCAAAATATTATAAGCATATTGTAAAGATTATTTTTATCTATAGGTATTTACTTATTCAGTGAAGTTCAAGGTCTAATTTGTCATCAAACATCTTGAGCCAGCGTCAGTAAAGCATCCCTTATAGCCACCTTTGGTCGTCTAATGTTGTACAAATCATCTGCCTGCGCCATAATTTGAAATGACTTGTAGAAGATGGTAGACTTTTTTCTCTTCTGGAGTTCCTGACATGAAACATGTTGATATATTTTCGTTGAAGTTTATTTTTATTAATTATATTAGTAATGTCACCACAAAATTATTTTGCTGTTTTTGAAGAAACAGTACTTTCCTTAAAGTTGAGAGAGCCGTTTAACACATCACTCGACCGTTACGCCCAGGGCTTTCCTTGCGTGAGTCTGGTATTTAATGTACCCCTTCAGAGCATTGCACACTATCTTTAGTCCCACACTCGCACAATACCTAACACACTTACACCAATAAACGCCGTTTAAGTGTGCCAGCACTTTGATCACGCGAAAAGTGCTACTGGTCTTGCGTGCAACCTCCCAGACGCCCCGTAATATTTTCTCTTGTAATAACAACTTATCGGATATCGCAATAAAGAAATGCAGTTGGAAATTTTGCATTCAGCCCGAGACCATATGTTGACATCACTTTTATGAGTTCACGTTTATGATTTCACCAAATAACAAAAACACTTTATTTTATTTTAATATTTAAAAATCACAATTTAATGACAGAAAATGAAAAATAAAGATAAATGCTCTCTATAATTTTTACGAAAACATGTATAAAATTAAAAATAGTGATATAATATATACGCATAACAGTACATAATCATAATATTATTAATGGATTTGGCGTTAGCATTGTAGAAATTATTTATGAGGATCACTAAAATGGATGAAAAACAAACTACCTATGTGAACTACTCGAATTAAATTTTAATTCATTTTTAATTTTTTCTATATTTTGAATGTGGTCACTTTAATACTTCACTGGACTCTCTAAACTGGAGCGGTAAAATATAAAATATAATTAAGTTCAAGTAGAGAAAGTCTAGTTTATGGGTTCGATCCATTTTACCTAATGATGTAAATAATTAAAGGTTTAAAAAAAAACGTTAAAAAGGTACAGTTAAGGAAAGATATGCCAAAATTTAAAAAAAATATATCATTGGGTAGTATGTGCCAAGGCTAGAGATGTACTAAGAACATTAGATATAAAGAGCGTGCACCAAGGTGAAGCTAATTACAAGGCACACGATTTTTTTTTAATAACCATCTATGATAGTGAAGAAAACAAAACCTGGGTTTTTTAATATAAAGTGGAGTATTAAGATATAATATTATTTAAATACGCACAGAGAAGGAATAACGTAAATGCCATAAATTATAGTAATTGGCGTTCTAATTACTCCTATAAAATATGTGGCATTTCTATTTATTTTACAATTACTTTAGACAAGTTTATCCGATCAGTTTATATGGCACACGGCTCTTCGAGTAGATCATGAATTTTTTCAATTGTAATTTTTAAAATATGTAATTATTTATTTATTTAAAAATCATATTACACTGTTATACATGCATAGATTATATATATAGCTTGATTGATTTATTGACAAAAATATAAACAACAATCGATTTGAAATACATGAAATTGGGTTAAATATAGGTCAACCGCTGAGAGCTTTGGTACTATTATGTCATTCTGTTATCATATGTATTATTCTTTTATACGGAGCAAATGGTAGTGCAAATGAGAGAGAAATGTATATTTTTGCATGAGTCATATAGGCTGTTGATCACTGCTCCGCAAAAGTCATTTTATCCGCTGTACATCAAACCAAACGTTTCTACTAACTACGACCCTGTAGGTAATGCATGCAGTTTCCAATTAACTATTTACTGTTTCATTATATGATAATATGTAAATCAAGTTATCTATAAGTTTTTTTAAGTAAGAATAAAATACTTTACATTCCGATGTATAAGTGCATTGATTTTCTTGTCTGGCGGTACATGCTTTGGCCAAGATATATATATCTGCATCATTATTACTTAAATATCATTTACCCACATCATATTAATATGTACATATAAACTTCTATGAACATATACTGTAGGAGTTTGAATCTATATACTGCTCGTTTTAATTTAATAAACAACTATCCAATTACTTTTGAATAATTAATCACATCTTGGCATTTCAACTTGTCCTGAGGTGGCCTTTTTTGTATATCATGACCTTGGAATTATATCATATTTAATTGCAAAAACATTTTTCAAGAATATCAAGTACCCACATATATTGTGATAGAGAGAATAGCAAAAACATATTCTGTCAAACACGTCAATTTACTGTTCCTAATTTATTAAAAAATAAACAGCTGTAATATTTTTTAATTAGAAAACACACCATTTAAAGAATGTAAAAAATTATTACATATCTTCTAAAAGAAAATAAAATTCAATCATTCTAAGTATTATTATATTAACAAATATAGAAGATTGCTCGTATACAGGGTGTAACAGAGGTAGTCCACAATACTTTACATGTATATATCTACTTTAATTATGAGTTGAAAATGTTACAGCTACCATGACCTAACCAATATATAAAGTTATGGAGATATGCAATATCAAAGTATGCATTTTTTTCAATACTTCTAACTTATTTTATGAAAAACGTTGAACTATTATTACAGTAACTTATATACAAGTCAAATAAAATGATAAAAATCTTTCGAAGAAATTCCAATTGGAAATTCAGCAAGATTTTTATCATTTTATTCGACTTATACTAAGACATAAGATACTGTAATGATAGTTCATTTTTTTGCAAAAAATAAGTCAGAAATATTGAAAAAATGCAAACTTTGATATTGCATATCTCAATAACTCTTATTGCTATTATGTAGGTCATGTTTGCTTGAACATTTTCGACTCATAATCAAGGCAGGAATCTACCATGTACACAAGGATTATTACCATATATAGTCGATATAATATGGCTTCCAAAGGTATAATACATGTTCAATACGAGTATCTTATTCGGCACTGAAAATAAAAAAATTATTTTAATTTTAATTTTGTTTAATACTGGCCTAACGAATGAGTGTATCGACAATAATTTTTTTAACAACATTTAGCACTAATGGTTAAAAATGTTATTCTAGACTAAAAAAAAATATCAAATCACAAAGTTAGTAATTAAAAAATTAGAAAATATAATAATTTACACAAAAAATCAGCACCCACGGAATACTTGTTTGTTATTTTTTGTTGTTATATTATTGAATACCCTTTAATAAAAATAGTATCGTATTAATAATAATATTGTAATAAAAAATTATAAAATAATATTCAATTTTAACTAATATATTTACAAAATCTTATGACCTGTTTATATTAATTTGCGTTTATATTCTAAATCTTATCCGGCGTATTATTACAGAATCGGCCATTAATCAGAAAGGAGGACTTGAACCATTGACCTTCATTGTTTCGGGATTTGAACAAATTTCCTCTTTTATAAGCGCAGTCAGCTGTTCGATCGTCAGATATTGTGTAATTTTATATATTCTGACACCATTTACGTTTTTATGTCAATTAAAAACCGCACAATGTCAACTCGTCGATTTAATGGCGATTCAAATCCTTGTATCGAAACACGTATTTATTCAAGGATTTTTTCACATTTCGTGTGAAATATCCCGTAAACTAACGTTAATGACACGTTTCGTATTTAAACAGAAAAACTTTTTTTAAATAAAAACCAACTATTGACCAGTTTTTCAGGGATAGCTTAAATATTTTGGGTCTTGGTTAAATAACTGAAATCAGGAATTTTCAGTTAGATTTTGATTTTTCTTACTATTCGGTTGAAAATAATAATATCCATTCTTCAAGTTAAAAAATATAAAAAATCCACAGAAAAATTACATTTTTTATAAATATTTCTTTAAAAATATTGTAAAGAACCAAGTGAACAATTTAAAAAATATGTTTTATTAATTAAAGATAAAATTTATAAAATTATTGAGGGGAAAAAATATGTCACACATCCATACAGCTATATAAAGCTCGCAAAGTGAAGAAGAAGCAATTTTCTTCATTTTTAAACAACGTTGGTTAGTGATATTAATAAATCAAATCATGTAATCTGTTTTGTTTTTGAAAGATATATGTGTTTAAAATATATAAAACCTAATGAATAAATTTTAATTTGATACTATTCGATACAAAATATTATACACAATACACAAAATTTTATATAAATTTAGCCTGTTATTTAATTATATTATTATAAATTAATATTATTAAATTTACTGCAGCTGCAACTGTCCAAAAATTGTCCTTAAAGATTTGAATAAAACATTATTTCACAATAAATGATATATTTTGGTATCGGCCATAAAACAACCTTAGCAACGAAGAGAACGGCGTCTGGCGTTTATATTAATGCTCTTTAGCAATAATGAATGGCTCTTAAAATAATATAATTTCAAAAGGCCACTGGTCAGACTTGTGTAATTGTATCTGAAACGATTTATTTGTCTTGAATACAATTTTCCAATATATGAGAGGCTGGATAAATAATAATACGGGATGAATATAAAATATAGTGCTAAGGTTATTTCATGATGATAGGTATATTTGGTGAAATGAATATGAAATATAATATTACATAATGCAATATAAATAAGGGTATTTCACAATGATATGTGTATTTTATGTAATGTACTTACTCTAAATAAATAATCAGAAATATATTTATAATTCACTATAATATAAGCGGGCGGTACATTGACTTCATTTTCTTAGCGTGAGTAATACATGATCAATTAATTGAATGAGGAAATCGGTTAAATATGATAACAATTAAGAAAGAAAACATAACTTATTTTAATAAAAATCATACTCCAGTGATCTAGAAACAACAGATCTACTGTAAGCTTGAATCTCAGTAGTATACTCGCGTCGCATGAACTATAAATGTTGTTTTATTGAAAAACTTGCTTTACTGAAAATCTCAATTCCTGAATATTCATTATTTTCTGTGATCTTGATATGGAAGACTATGCAATATGTTTGTCTGTACTTTACAGTGAAAGAGTGAAATATTACATTGTGTATTGTATGTATATCTTTAATTAGGTAAGTAGAATTTAAAACTAGATAATAAATGAGGCAGATGAATAAGCGCATTCTCTCTGATCATTTTATTAAATTCATCTGGTTAGTAAACGTAAATCGATATATTCCAAACATGCAAATTGTTATACATAGATCTAAGGAATTGAAATGCATTGAACCCATTCAATTGTCCATGGGTTAACCAAACTGCGAATTATATTCGGTTGACACTGTACAAGTACAATAAAATTTTTGGAACAATATAATGAATAATATGCAATAGGGTTATAGAAGAATCATGAACGACCTCATGATAATCTTCTGGTCTGTGTCTTCTGGAGTATTATGCCGTGTTTTTACGACCTTTCTGGACGATGTTTCGGATATTATTGCAGGGTCCATCATCAGGGCTGATGTGTTGTTGTGAGTATTGATTTTGTGGTTAATTATTGGCCTGCAATACCGTGTCGAAAGCAGGATGAGAACCGAGTGCTTTCTTTATAAGACGCGTATGGTGGGTGACTCTTAGGCTTTCCAAGTATTTGCGGTTCGAATGCAAAATGACATTTTGCAAAAACAAACACCAAGCTTTCGACACGGTATTGCTAGCCAATACTTAACACAACACTGACAACGTTCTCACCCTGCTTTCGACACGGAATTGCAAGCCATTACTTAACCACAACACCAACACTCACAACAACACATCAGCACTGATGAAGGGCCCTGCAATGGAATCCGAAACGTCGGCCAGAAAGGTTGTAAAACACGGCATGATATCCTAGAAGACTCAAACCAGAAGATTCTGAGTGGCCGTGAAAACCTAATAACATGCATGATAATCTGTATGTTAAAAAATAAAATATCTGTTTTATGGCACCTTTACTATTATCAGTTTTTTCTCCTATGTTCTATTGCCAAAAATTGTAACTCTAATTTTAATGTTATTAATATATGTATTATTTTTATTATTATTATTATTATTATTATTATTATTATTATTATGCAAACAATATTCACATAGATTTCAATCATATGTAAAATATGTAACATGTCAAACGAAGTAATTTTTTATAATATTTTTATTGTATCTAACTATCCAACAACAGATCTTTATGAAAATATTTTAATTTGAGTTAAGAATTATCATACCAGTGAGATTTTTCACAATTTTCTCAAAGTCGGTTAAAAAATTTCACAAGCCGAAAAAATTGTCACCAATTGAGAAATCTTTTCTTTTCACGGTCGTTAACAATTTACACACCAAATAAACTTGAGGTCCAATACAATTTTCTGAACCTGAGTATTACTTTAAAATATAAGTCGTTATGTTACATTTTACGTGCATGATCGTATTTAATTACATAACGATATTGGAAGTTAGTAAATGAAAAAATAAAAATTATTCTGATAAATAATACTCAGGTGACGTATTAGTTATGCGATTATTTATTCTATAGAGTACCTGGTATCATTTTTAGTCAAAACTTTATCGTAAAGAGCAGCTGGTATAATTTTTAGTCAAAACTTTATCGTACAGTGCAGCTGGTATCATTTTTAGTCAAAACTTTATCGTAAAGAGCAGCTGGTATAATTTTTAGTCAAAACTTTATCGTACAGAGCAGCTGGTATCATTTTTAGTCAAAACTTTATCGTAAAGAGCAGCTGGTATCATTTTTAGTCAAAACTTTATATTGAATAATTGCGTTCAGAGTTATTTGCAAAATATCCCCTTAGTTTTTAATAAATACGAGTATGTTTTATTTGATCGAACATTAAGATAATTTTTATAAAAATAATTCACGTTTTATTTCATATTTCTTTTTTAAGCTTTTTAACAATTTATAGACACAAGTATTAAAAATCTTTTACTAGCTTTTTTATTAATTAACATTCGTCTACTTACATGATTATTACCATCACGGTATAATCCTATTATTGCAAAAAATGTAATTACAATCGATAGCACAGGAAAAAAGGCAAATTTTAATCAATTATTACTTATATTATATACTATATCAAAAATAATAATTTTGTTGTCTGTGCGTCAGTCCCTCCATCTGTCTGTCTGTCCGTAACTTCGTGTAACGTTCGTAATTTCATTTGAATTCACGGCAAAAAAAAACTAATTAAACGGTCGAAGATGGGGTGTGAATCCCGGGGCAGCAAACCCGAACCGACCATTTAACGCATATTGCTACCGCCATCTCTCCGTGGACCGTCAAAAAGATACTACAAATAAATACCAGGGCTTTACAAAGACGTGAACCAAATGTTCCGTCATTTTCGACCGGTTACATCTAGTAGGTACATAAAAATCATATTCTCGTATGTAGGTAAGTTCATTTAATTCATTCTAAAACCAATTACGTATAGTTATCACGAATCGAAGCATCAAATAATATCTTGTTTGAAATTAATGACATTACTGGGTCATTAAAACACCAATTAAAATGATTACATTACAAATTACATCTCATCATTCGTTACGTGTATAAAATATATTTATACTTATTTTATCTCAGATACGATTAAGTATACCGTAGATTTAAAAATACTCGGTCACTGTCACATCTAAATAAAATTACAGATAATTTTACGAACGTGCTTTTGTCATTTACTTGTGAATAAAAATATATTCTTGCTGCAAATGAGGGAGATATGCAAAAAATCGATCAAAATCCCCGCGTGGTTTGTTTAACGATATGTAAATTTATGTATGTGGGCATCTTTTAACTACTTGGACCGTGAAGTTTCTTGTCGCGTGAGGACCGTTGTTTGTTATGTCGGATCCTCTCCGTGTATATGAAGACAGATGTAAATACGAGACTCGACAATTTGTAGTCCAAACGGCGATACAGTTATGTTGAAGCACCTACCTTGCGGGAACTGGCTGTGCTAGTGGCTTCTCAGACCGGTCGACTAGAAGAAAAACTCACTCAACAAATAGATGCCACTGGAGATATTTCTGAGCATATTTTCGCAAAAGTAGTTACATTAGTAAAAGTAATGCATTTTGGCGATGACGCTATTCGTTGATCCTGGTTGCTTTACGAAAATATTTAAAAAAATCAGATGCGCATAATTTAATTTTTGATTTTAATTTTCATAATTTTATAAAAATATATCGTACATCTGCGACAAACACAACACCTTATCATATCAAAGAAAAAAAATATTTTAAGGCGTCTTTAAAATCAAATAAAATGTAAAAAATACTCGAAAATGTTCTACTAATGGTTATGGTGACAAACCACTTCAAAAAATATATTTTTCAATTTTTAATAGTTATATTCTGTAAAAAAATTGTATCAATCTATTATTTTTACTAAGACAATAAGGTTTATGCATTAAATGAACAATAGTATTGTGTGTTAAAAATTCACTTTTACGTTACCATATATATAAAAAATCGAAAGAAAAATATATCTCGTAATATTCCAATAATAATTATTTTATACACCGGAATATTCTGTCAGGTAAATATATATTTTCTATTTTTTTTACAAAATAAAAGTTTAGGTATATAAAAGTCATTCAATCTTCTCACAATAATTAAAATGATAAAAACTTTTTCAAATTTATGCGAGGTTTCAATAATTTTATTTGACTTGTACTGAAGCAAAAGAATTTTTAATTTTTGATATAAGTTATTTTAATGATATTTCAATGTTTGACAGAAAGTTAGAAGTAAAGAAAAAAATACGAATTTTAAAATCGTTTATCTCCGTAACTATTGACATTACGTCATTATTGCTTGAACATTTTCGACTCATAATTTAATCAGCAATCTACTTGTAAAGTATTATGGACTAGCTCTGAAACACTAGTATATTATGATAAAAATCGATAGAACATAACTTATTAATTTTTGTATCATAAAGAATCATCTTGTTTAAGATACCTACATTTTTTTTATTAATTAAGAATCCAAATATACATGTATTTTTTGAAACTGAATACAGACTTTTACATTTTTTGGAATTGCCACTCAACTAGCTCTTGGGCACGTTTCTGAGTGTCGGTGTAGTTTTGTAGCTGTGTAACAGTTATTTAAAATTATACGTCAAACATGAAATAAATATTTCAAAAAACACAATGTTAGCCATTATGTTATCATTTGTTTAAATTTTACTTTTGTTAAGGTTTGAAAATTTGAAAAGTTTGAGTTTAGTTTATTGTACAGCTTGGTGCAAGATATTCTTCTGTCCAAAAGTAGCCCTAATTTTAGGTATTGCTTGGTATTGTCTTACTTAAGCTTTAGTTTCGTATACCTGCTGTCCCAGCGTGTGTGTGTCTTGATTTTGATGGTAATGAATTGTAATTGATCTCACATACTTTTGTAGGATATCATCAAAGACTTTCTAATAGTCAATATTATTTGATTCTCATTACTAGGCAATTAATTTCTGTACATTGAGATATACTTATCTAAGGTACCAGATGCTTACTGATCCGCTAAAAGACCGCTACGCGGCTCAGTATTGTCACCTTCGTGAAATAGGACCACCTCCATAGTCTGCTGACGGTCACACATCACACATTCGCACAATTGGTAGAATTATACGCTTCGCCAAGCGGAAAACTTCCACGAAACATTCGGAATTGTTTTCAAACTGGAACCGTTTGAAAAAGTTAACTAACGAGAAAGTGAATTAGTCACGGTCACAAAAAATACAGAAGATTCTTCGGAAAAATCCACGATATACATCCGCACTTAATTAAGTGTCGACTAAATCGATATTCTATACAAAGTTATGGTCAAAAAATTGTACTGCAAAATTATTTTCGCAATAATATTTCAAATATAGCGTGAGTTATTGTTCCGTAAAACAACGGTATATTATAAATATAATTTTGTGAATTTCTCTTCTAAAATACCACTCTTCACTCAGGTCCATCTTCTACACCAATTATCTGGTAATCAGATACGTTAAAGTAATTGTTTTTACCGTATAAACTAATAACTGAGCGATAGTTTTGAAAAATAACTAACATATTTGATAAACAAATTAATATAGCAGGTGTTAATACTTAATAGTAGATTTAATTCATCTTGTTAAAGTCAATTACGAAATATCAAATTATTTGAAAAATTAATAAAAATACGTTAATACTATAGATAGCGATGCATGTAGGAAGATACCTTATTTTTAAATTGGGATTCCAATGTGCTCCGGATATATCTTGATTGCTTAAATACGGTACTCCTTCCGGTTACGGTTGAATTGCTGAATTTTATATTTTCTGAGGTTGTATTTAGGCTCTTGAATTAATTATATTTGACTTTCTAATAAGCCTGTATTCTTTTAGCCAGAATCCTATAAAGTTTGTAAATGAATAGTTTAAACAAGATGCCGAAAAAAAATTATTTTTCTACCGACAATTCTCAATATCTAAAGTCATATGCGACGGGTTTCAAAATTAAGAATTTCAATTTTTTTAATGAGGTTTAATAATAATACCAAATATGACAGTGACTTGCAGTCAGTGTTGGAAGTTGTAATTAAGTATAATTTCTACGAAATAAAATGAAATAAAATATATCTATGCATCTCTGCATAATATTCACAATTATGTATTATCATATAATTCAGATATTTATATTCAAGGCGAATTATACTATTATTAAAAAAGATGTGTCAGAAATATTGAAAAAAAGAATACTGTGATGTCGCTTATCTCCGTAACTGTCGATATTTCACCCAAAGCATAAAGAATATTTTCTATTCAAAGTTAAATTAGGAAGACTCCCACAAATTTTTTGCTACTAGTTACGAGACACCCTATATATATTTACATACAGGTATAGGCATTCGACGCATGCTTCTATGTACTGACAGCACGTGCCTGATGTGTGGTAAATATTATATATCTCCATTCTTGAGAATATATTTAATCTCTATAAAGTAATCTAAACTTATTATAACATAAAAAAAATATAATTCAAAATATTAACAATAAAAATATATAGGTATCTTTACCAGCTACGAAATCTATGTATAGGTACTATTTCATGAGAAGGACTATCGATGTCCTAGCATAGTCCTTTCAAATAAATGAAAGATTTCAATTTGGAACAACTTTCAAAGATTTGATAATGTGTGACGATGGAATTGGTGAACGTTGCATTGTGTAGAGTGATCTCTTAAGCTAGCTCATACAGGTTGTAAGCCCCGAGCCACTGTATAAAAAATACTTCCATACACGTTTATCATATAAATAGCTTCGTCTCTTTGAGACTTCTATATAATTTATCTTAATTAAAAAATATATTTGTGACTTTTTGATCTACCGCTTCATATTTATAACTTATTTTTATAGCACAAATCGTAATACTTTTTTCAAATTATGTTTTCCTTTTAAATTATTTAATACTAGCTGCATCCCGTCAAAAATGACGGTACTTTTACGTGTCGGTTCCTAAAGAAAAAGTATTTATTTATTTATGAAAAATAAAATGCGGACAGACACACAGACAGAAAACAATATTATTATTATTGGCTTTATATTAGGTACGAATAGACACGATTGTTAAAAAGGTTAAAAGCCGAATCTATGTCAGAGCGTGATGGCTGAAAGCATGTCTGCTGCCAGGTAGGTACCTCTCCAAACCAGATTTCTGACGGGAGATTGGTGGATACGGAATAAAGCGCGCCATTTTAAGCCAACCACGTCGCGGCTTTTGGATTCATCGTCATGCATCCCGGATCATGCAAGCCAATTTCAACATTTCCGTGCAGCGTTCAAACCTTCTGTTTATTCATTTAAATACGCGTCGCGGGTCAGAATAGATCGAGCGACTGATTACTGATGAACTAGGCATGTGCCTATATTCGCGTGTATATAATTTATTTGATCAATTATAATGCAGAACAATGAATAAAAAGAAAAAAATCGAAAGAAAAAATTAAAATGTAAAAAAGAAGTACATATATACATATAAAATATCGTAGAATGTCTCATTTTAACGAAGATCTCAGAATGAACGAGAATGTCTCAGTTTACTACATAAATAAATTAATTTTTCAAACTCACGAATATGAAACTGACGTAACGATACCATACAATATTTGAAAACAAAAGAAAAATAATTTCAACATTCGCAGTACTAAGAGCGATCACAGTATATGCGTTGTGCGTATGTCAATAAAATCAAAAGTATGAAGATTTTTCTTCTTATTATTGATTGATATGGCAATTAATTTGTGGTACAATATTGTTTTAATTTACACAAAATTATTCTTTGCAATACACACACGTTGACTGGGGCCAACACTACCATAGAAATACGTAGTCCCTCTCATCACCAGGTGCAATAAATTATATAGACTTATTGTAGGTTCCATGATACTTGTGTATCATTTAAGTACTCCCAAAGATTTTATTGACATACGCATATACCGTGAAAAAAAAAATAATAAAACATATCAATAATACATATCGACAGATATCACCGATATATACTGTCCGATTAAATAACGCTTCAACATTTAAAATATTTAAACTGTTTTTGAAAAAGTAATGAATGATTTTTCTATTGTCATCCGGAATACGTACCTCTGCCATTCTTCAGAGCGACCGTTGGTCATAAAATGGGTCAAATATCGATTACAAGATTTCTGGCTGACAACTGACAGTTGAAGTGAAACTAAATAAATACGTGTAAAAATGAGCTTCTCTCTTGTATTTGTATTATAAGTCATGTAAAATCTTTGGGTTGGATAATATGTCAATCATGGTTTTATTAAATAATCTTAGTAGCATGAGGCTTATTAATTCTGAAATCTTTCAGGTGACAACTACAGTACAGACGACAATGAGTTATCGAAATGAAATTATACATCTGGCACTACAGTCGTCGTCATCCAATAAAAACACATTAAGAGCTGAGACGTGAGGTGTGATCTGGTGGTCTGTGGTTCGAGTCCCATTCCAGGACATCAGCAAGTTAGTCCTTTTTTCATAAAATATTTCTTAAAATAAGCATTTAGTGAGAGTAACACGCATGTGAAGAGTATTTTTTGAAGGTGTTGGTATGTAAATAATACTATAGTTGTTGTGTGTAGTGATATTTACATGCTAGTAGTGTTTGTCCTGACGAAGAGACGGGTTACATCTCGATACCGATAGACAAAAAAGTAATTTTTAGTGGTTATATACTAACATAAATAACATTTTGTCAAAATGTCTGAGCACAAATTTAATGCTTTAAAAATATTAATAATGCGTGTATTTATTTTGTATTAGTGGTTTTTGTTAGTATAAAATAAAAACACATAGTGTAGTGTGTGTATAATGTGTACTATGTGGTGTATATAATGTAAAAAGCAATGTAGTGTAGTGTCTATAAATAACCACAAAGTTATAAACATCATTAACAGATTAAATGATATATCTTGAAATTTTGCGTGAGATATAGATACACTTTAATTTTACTACCGAAAGGTGACAGTAAGCGCTCATTCAGACACGCGAGAACCGCGCGATTCCAAATCGCGCGTCATATGTTCAGACAGCGGCGGTTAGGAAGCTATTGGTGTGCGCGAATAGCGTCAGTTTGAAAATGGAAGTCGACGTAGAGATACTACGTTTTCTGTGGTTGCTCATAAAAAAAAGAAAAGAATAAGGCAGTATTGGGTGCATCCAGTATCAAGTGACCGACTCACATACAATTACATAAATACCTATATAAATAAGACCCGCGCGGATCCTACGCGATTCTGAAACCGCGCGGTTGCCGTTGTGTCTGAACACGCCCTAAGTCATTCGTTTCAGAACATTAAAACGAAAAACATCATTTTTATCAATATCAATCGGCGTTCGCTCGGCAAATGTTTGTGTAACACAAAAATGAATGCCTTTTCGTCACTAACGGAGGCTGGTGTTTGAAGTGTGCGAATCGGTGTGCTAGATTACGAGATTTATTTTTGACTAGTAGTGCAATAAATTACACTATTTAGCTTATTCTAGATGTAAATGAGACTTTTAAATTGCGTACTCCAAAATACAACATTGGGTTATTCTAACAGCTGCAAATAAGAAAATCGTATGAAATATATTAATAATTGAGCTTGATTTATTAAATTAAGAGCGATACTTATGATAAATTGAGTCATTGTTATGTTCAAAAAATTTTGTTTTTTTTTCACAGAAGATTTTCAATAATAAGTGAACGAAAAATTGAATAAAGATGCTAATTTAAAAAAAAAACAATATTATCTTTAAAAACTGATTCCTTTTGTTTTGCAATATTCGTACACGTTGCTGGAGGAATAAACAATTCGGGTTTTTCGAAAAAGGTTGCTACAGCATGAAGCATCTGCGTTGAAATCTCTCGGCTTGCAACATGGCGAAGGGTTTCTTGCTGCACACATACAATGGACACATCCGCTCTTATACACACATATTAAAGTTCTTTATGGAAGTTATCATTTTCATAAATAAAAATAAAAGCTTCAAATAATTGTTGAATGTCCAACGCTTATACAATGCACAATGTTATATTAGGTAAGTATATATGGAAGCAAATATTTAAACAACTTATTTTGCTTTCTGTGATAATTTAAATATAGAAGCGTAGAAATGAGAAGCCTTAAATATTCTACTTACAAATGACCGCACAACTTTTTGGTGCAAAACCACCGGGAAATTTACATTGAATTGACATTTCGATGATTTAGTATTCCGGATTTTTGTTAAATTTTATTTTTTATAGGTAGATATAGAAATAAGAATCTATTTTATATTACCTATGTTAACGCGGCGAATTTATAAAGAATCTTATTTTTACCCATGTAAATCTCTACTCAGTAATAGGTATTTTAATGGCTAAATTTTCAAATATGCTATTGTTAAGGTTAATTTTTTAGAATCTATATAAAACAATATCCCGGATGGTTGGAATAAGTACGCAAATCGAATGAAAAGCAAAACAGAATCTTACCTGAATCCAGTATGTTTCCAGTTAGTAAATCCAAAAGAAAGAAGAAAGAGCGAACACTTCACAATACTACAAATACAGAATCATGAGCACTGCACTGTCATACAAACTTTCAGTTGTGAAATAACAACACACGGATTTTCACAGATCGACAAACTCACAGCTGCGATTGTTATGCGGTTCGAGTTTTCTATTATGTTTGTATGTCACATTAAAGATTTCTCTTCCCTCCGATCACGATTGGAAATCGATCACATAAACCATTCGCGGCACATAAAGTTACGCTAGCCGCGAGGAATAATGTCCTTCGGGGTTTCCCATTAGAAACCTCGCGCACGGGAGACGGGAGGCGGAGTTCCGCGCACCACTCTCTCGCGCACGCACCCCGGCACGTTCAATTCGCCCGCGAAAGTGTCGTCGTTCCTGTCGCTACAATTCGGGTTCGTTATCGGTGTTCGTTTCACCACCGCGCGGTTTCGTAACTGCGCGGGTCTTCTCCGCGCCAAAACGTTACGACCGAGCGAAAAAATATACAGTTACTTTCCAAGGCGACGGCCGTAACGCGAACCCGACCGGCTGCGGCCGATCTGCCGCCCGGCGGAGCGAGCGCCGGTAGGTACCCGAGGTTTATGACCGCTGAGCGCGGGCCGGGACAATGGTCGAGCGCGGTGCTGGGCGTGAGCGGACGGCTTCCCTCGCGAGCGGCGGCGGCGGACTGAGCGGCGAAAGGCGCCAGCGGCCGCACGGCGGCGGTGCACGCGCCGCGCAGCCTTCGCGCCCGCGGTCGCCGTGCCCCGCGGAGCGCTGCCTGCCGGGGCAATTAGCGCCGCACATGTAGTTCGGCACCCTTCTCACGATGGCCCATCAATATGCACAATGCACAACTGAACCAAATTTCTAATAACGCCTCATAAACTGAGACTGTCCGCGGTGCGAGTCCTTAAAATTGGCGATTGATGTATTCCAGCGAGGACAGTCCGCAATTGTAAATGGTTGATGTTGACAGTAGAAACAGAAAAAAGTATAATTAATCGTGTATTTCACAGCACTCAGGATGAATTGGAAAGTACTGGTGGGGTTCTGGAATACGTGGGATGCGTAAGAATTTCTTGAAAATCGAGAGTATAAATATGCACGCAAGACGGGCAGCGACATCAGTTTTGTTTTGACGTTCAGAAGAAAACAGACAGAAGCGATGTATCCCTGCCGAGAAAATCCCCTATAGTGACAATTAGTCCGAATTACGTAATACTGCTCGAGTTAGATTCATGATCAGTGACTTTTTTGAACTTTTTTGACTGAATGCGGTAGAAATACGGTCACTAAAACGCTTCTGTGGAAAATCTTTGGTCGATAGAGTGAGGAATGAACAAATTAGACGTGAACGTAATGCTGGCTGTAGTGTGGTAGATAGAATAAAGAAAGGAGTGCTAAGATGGTTTGGTCATATGGAAAGTATGAACGAGGAAAGGATGGTTAAGAAAATATATGAGGCGAGTGTTGAAGGCAACAGGAATAGATGGCGTCCGTGAAAGACCTGGTACGATCAGATACTAGGTATAAGTATTTGAGGATGGCCCTAATAAAAGCCGCAGCAACCGTCGAACTTGTATGAGAAGATGTATGAATGTGACCGAAGCAATAATGGTGTGCCAGGATAGAAAAGTGTGGTGTTCAATCCTCCGTTAGCAGGACTTTGATGGTTATAAATCTAGTAAGTAGTTACCTACCTACAAGCAAAATGAATAATTCGGATGTCCCAAAGTTCAAGGATTTTCCTTTTTAGAGATGCATTTCGCTGGTACCTGACAACATATCACCTTTATAATAAATGTGTACTCGTATGCAGGTAGAAGTATATATAATCATATTTTTATATTCTAGTTATATACTTATGCGCGGCGTTCTTAATTAAAATTAATTAATATCAAAATCTAAATAATTCATCAACCACCAATACCTTAAAAAAATAAGAAATTAAGGAAACTTATCTTGAGTGAGGTGTGCGGGATGGTAAAAAAGAGGATTGTATATTTTTTTAGATATTATCATATAAGTCCTTTATCGGTAATAGAACCTCAAATAAGTTGTTCGTTTTTTTTTGCAAAAGGCAATATTTGGAAACAAAGCGCGAGATATAAGGAGTTGTTGAAAGCAAAAAGAGGAGGCCTTCATTTGACACTCGATCGACAGACAAGGACGATTAAAAATAGAGAAGCTACTCTTTAATAACGATTTTTGTCCGATAAATATCAGGATCTACACAAGGCATTCATCTTAAGTGGCGCAAAGATTACAGTTTCTGCTACCATTTTAATAATAAAACATTTTTTTTAAAAGATTACAGTACAAAGTACACATAATCATATTAATACATATTGTGTTGGAAAATCCAGAAAAATGTTAAAATCTCTGACAGTAAAAATAAAGTCGTTTGTTTTTTATTTGAAAAATGTACACAATTTTTTATTCCTTTAATTGTGCTCTAAGAATACATTTACTATATTTTATCCACAGAGGGATAACCTTCAATTAAGTTAAATTATAAATTTCTCACATAGATGAAACTCTAATAAGTTTACATTAGTGAATTTTAAGTGCATTATTTTTACAAAGTATTATAATAGCTTTATTTCTTAGTTTTTCGACACAAATGACTCCTCAAAATGTTTCCCCAAAGAATTTTCCAAATCGATGTTTTTTTCTAAAAACTGCGTGGTCTGAAAAATATATAAGTAACATTTGATTTGTTTTATTTCTTCAATCCTTTGTTAAACCATTATCTATTTGTATAAGTAGCATAGAAAAATATATAAGTAACTCTTGATTTGATTTATTTCTTCAGTCCTATATTCCAATAGGAAGACATAAATACTTGGTAATAAAATAATGCAAAAGAGTATTTATATGTCTCCCACAATTATAGAACGACACGGACAAGGCTGTGTTAATAAGTAATACGTTTAATGTACATAATAGACATGGTCAGGGAGGGTGACGCGTATACAGTATCTGCCTTACCGTACAACAATACCCTTCATACTTGTAAAGCTCTACCAGTATAATTATGATTTAACTTATTTATGAATATATAAAACTTTATTTATAAAATTATTTAAAATTTAATGTTTAAAAATAATTGTTACTTATCTCGTGAAGTACACTTAATTGAATTTTGTTTTAAAAAGTTAGAAACCTATTTTAATACGTAAATACGTTTTTCGGAAAATATTGAAATACTTATTTTAAAATAAGGAAAGTAATACTACGCATGTATACAAATATTAAAAAAATTACCCAACATTTCAATCTTCCTTTTATCCACTTTCTTTATGAATACCTTGTATTGTTATATTGTTACCGGTAGATTTCATTGTTCGCTTTCTGTATTACTGTTAGATTCATCACATTTACCTATAAACTCTCTACAGACAAAATATACCTAATAAATACTAATTAAATAATATTTCATCAATAATGATTATTGATGAATATATATGCAGAAGATTGATGGAAGTATCGGAACTACACTAGAAGTAGAGAAATTAGTAAAATGAATGCTTGATTTAAAATTTTATTTTTATTTTATCTTTTAAAAAATAGACCATCAACAGGTCATTTTTTACTCTAATTCATGGTATAAATATTTAATGAAAATTTTGAATATGATATAATTACACAATACACTTTTTATGATAAATTAATAGTAAATAATAACCTAATGATAAAATAAATTGTAAATATTATTATTAGAATAAAATAAATACTGTCGCAACTCAATAAATACAATGGGATGAGTTCTCGATTAGCAAGTATTTACATACGGGGGCCATTCAAGTATTACGTAAGCACCAAAGGGGGGTGGGGGGGAGGGTCTTTGCTTTGCTTATCTTTGATGACATGGGGGGCGGGAGGGTCTGGATGGTGATGACGTCAGAAATATTTATTTAATTACTTTTTCTGATTTTTTTGCAAAATTTGGAAACTATCAAGTCGAACATGTAAAACGTGTGGTCTTTATCATACAGTAGCCGGCAAACATCTTGAAATTCTACGGCGTAGTGGGGGGGAAGTTTGCGCATCTACCTTTCCACCAAAGAGACCCAAATTTCGTCTTCTGCGCATTCCCCCACCACGTCAAAGAATTTCAAGAAGTTTGCCGGCAACTGTACCTCCATAGATCATCAGAGAGATCCATTGTTGACGCATCTTCTGGTTAACACCTATTGAGACGCAATTTCCATACACCACTTCCTAATCTAATATGTCCTCTCCTTTCCCATCGCCCCGACCTCTCTGGCCTGCCGAACCGGAGCGCGAGGCGATACGCTGGACAGGGCCGGAGACAGTCAGTATTGAGTTATCTGTAAAATACGTTGACGGTCGAATCTATGCTTCTTGATATACCGTACTTGTGATACGTCGCTGTGAAGGCCGTGATATTCAACAGATCAAGTGCGTGATTCCAACCAACGTCCGGAGACAGTTGCCGCTTCCCCGAAGCCCGTCGCGACTGTGCAAAGACGTCCAACTCAAGGAGAAAAAAAGACAGCCAGATCCTTGCTTTAACCCTTCCGAAACATTCTCCTTATTCGAGCTGCGTCTCAATTATAAATAGAACCAGTTGATATAGTCCCTACATCCATAAAAAATAAATACGCACACCGAAACGAGAGTGAGACCTATAAGAGTGGCTACTCGTCGTGCTAATGAGTTGATACGCATAGCAAACTTTAGACGAATACCAAGATGTTGAAGGGCTCGAAGAGAACGATGTCGATATCCCGGAAGATCACAAAAGTAAGCAGACACACAACATCGAGCAGCAAATATGAAGATTCAAGTGTCATGGACTGAGGACGATTAATTTGAATTTACTAAATTTTTTAATATAACAAAATAAATTTGTCTTTTCTAATATACTAGCTGTGCCCGCGCGGCTTCGCACGCGTAGATTTTTAGTACACTGTTTGGATTGTCATAGAACTTTCGCGAACCTTCTAGAGCATTCTCCTTCCAGAACTTTCAAGAAATATATTGAATGTACAGGAACCTTCTAGACACACCGACACATTCCGCCACTCAGTTTAGAACCTTATAGAACTTTCCGGACTTTTCTAGAACCTTCTCCTTCCAGAACTTTCAAGAGCTTTTCCGGAACCTTCTAGACTCACTGACACAGTCAGCGCGCCTATTTTGAAACAATCTGAAGGATTTGCGGCCTTCCCATAACAAAACAATATGCTAGAAAGCACATTTACGTCACCCACCCCACCCACGTACAGCCACCCCCACCAAACTCGCACATTTTTAATGGGATACCAAGGGCTATCCACTACCATAACCACCAGGGGGTGGTAGTATCTGGTTGTGGAGAAAACTTGGCGGATCGGGAAACACGGGTTTCTTTATCTCTATATATA
>JADDOH010005254.1:0-62329 GCA_016648135.1 Agrypnia vestita | reverse complement strand
TAATGCCCTTTTGGCTTTCTACCCTCCATATTAATAATTAAGATAAACTATACAAGTCTCACAGAGATGTACTTATTTATATGGGAAAGTATGTATGGAATTCTTTATAGGGCTTATATTAGCTGGCTTAAGAACATCCACACATTTTTTTTTTTAAAGTTGTATGTATCTTCTTTATGTCTTCTTTCAAATATTTGAAGGGACTATGCTATACCCTTCTATGGTCGAAAATTAATTTTTACCATGACATAGATGTCGCTGTTGGTAATATCTTAATATCTCTATACTTTAAAGTGGACAGTCCTTTCAAATATTTGATAAAATAAACTGATTAAAACATTGCAAAAAAATTCCAGTTCATACCAAATAAATTAGCGATGTATCCTATGTCCAAGCATACCAACGTTACCGCTTATCAAAGACAGAACTAATAATATAGGAAACTAATACATAATCGGTGTGAACTGGCGAACCTTCGCGTGCGCGTCATGTGAAGGATGCGCTGCGCGCAATTGAAGCTTGTTCAGTGTGAAAGATAGTCACGAACAGTCAAATATTATATACCATCGTCATAATATTAATGTAATAAATCAGAAATCTTTATAACAGATTGTTAGTTAACTTTGTAAAAACCACTACCAGGTGTGAACCGGCAAACCTTCGCATTCGCGTAAATGGGAAGGATGCGCGCACTTCAAGCTTGTTCGGTGTGACAAACATTCACGGAACAACCAAATATAGTATACCATCGTCGTAATATTAATGTAATAAATCAGAAATCTGTACGTCGATTTTAATATACGTATGGGGCTCACCTAAATAAGCGTGTTTTAAGGAGTCGAACGTGAAGAACGAGACGCCCGCGTAAGGGATGACTCCGATCACCGTGGGCAGGAAGCCGCGGTACAGAGCTCGCGGCCCTTCATTCTCTATTATTTTGCTGAACACGTGCCAAATGGATCTGAAAATAAGCGAGAATGAAAAGAGTTTTTAATGCACTAAGCAATACAGTCCAATGAATACATACACATCACGTAAACACCCAGGATTCAGAAAATTACCTTAACCCTAGACACATAACCTCGCATCGACGAATACGTGATATCAAATTTCCTGCAACCTTTTTTCGCATCGTATTGTCGCTTGTCAACTCTGTAGAGATGGGAAGTTTCATTCAGTCAGATGGACTGTTCACGTTGAATGTTCATTTGAATTATTGATTTTCAATCGTTCATTTGCCCATCAATCTTTCTTTTGATGGGGGTGGGATTTGAAAATTTTTAGTTGGGGTAGGATTGGCCACCAAAACCTTGATTTGCAAATACTACTATTTTGTTCACATACATGGATTGTAATGTCGGACCTCCACGTGTCTGAATGTTGTTAAAAAAGACCTTTTTATTTGATATAGAAGCGATATTTCTATCATCATGCAAACCACTCATTGCAATCTGGAGATATGTCTAAAATATAAGTTTTTAATGAATACTATACGGGGTGTTTCGTAGCTAGTAAAAAGGCAGATTCCTGCCTTGATAATGAGTCGAAAATGTTCAAACAACCACAACCTAATATCAAAAGTTACAGGGATATGCAATCTAAATATGTATCCATCAGGGGCGTGCAGTGGGAACATCGCATCATGACTTGTAAGTTACCAATTATTTGGAAAAAAATAACAGAATACAACATATATTTCGTAATATTTCTATCACATCATTGTATTCATATTTTGATATATCATCAAAATCTGTAGCATAAATATTTGATTTCTATTTTTTTTTCCAAAATACATATACGTTTACAAAAAAGTCACGCTTCAATGTTCTCACTGCTCGCGCCTCATATCTATATATCTAAAAGTGGAGACTTATAATTGACCATCTATGTTATATTAATGTTTTTTATGTTTTTTTATTATGCTGTTGGTCTTCTGTGAATATTAAGTAAATATATAAATAAATTAATCCGATTCGAAGCTTGCGCTACGCCAACGCACATAAAAAATAAAATTCAGGGTGTACTGGCTGCGAGCGAAGGTCGGTTAATGTCCAGCAATGATCCACAACCCACAGAGGCGCCAAATATGAGGAAAATAAAAATTTGTTGTCTTCGTTCCTATAAAAGATGCGAAGAGTTACTGCTCAAAGTGTAACACTGTAATTTGTGGTGAACTAAAGTTGATTTTTGCCTGACTTGCAGAATTATTGTTTTTAATAATAATTTTTACTCATATATATTTTTACAGGCAAAACTGTACATGCAGTTAGTGCATAGGACAAGGTTGCAGTATATATTGCAATATTGGCCAAAATGAGTTACGAATATAAACATTCACATTTTATTCATCTATATTCCAGATAAAAATCAGTAAGTGAATATTCCGTGTTTACTTATTGTTTTTTAGTGGTAAAACTCATAACGTGAACATTTTCAAACTTCCACTAAGCGAGGTATCAAAATACCCCAAATCATATCCATACAAACGATAATAAAAAGTTTGTGACAGGCGACGCAATCCAACCGCCCGAATGACGGAATTAATGCTCGCACATTACCAAACAAGCAACGAATGCAGCGCAGTATAGCTGTCTCCCTCGTATATATGGTATGGGCCTACCCACTGCATTAATTAGAGTGAAACAAATAATAAACGCAATAACTAAAAGATAAGACACACAGATATGGTATGAACACGCGCAGGTGTATGAACCGCGGGAAGATCACTTCAATAAGCAATATTTTTAAATATATATATTTTTAAATTTAGAAGTTTGAAAAAAAAAAATTCAAATTTTTGGCAGCGTTTCCGTGAAGATAACAAAAAATAATGACGAAATTGTTTCCATAATTATTGAGTTATCGAGTTTAAAGCGATCTCTTTTCAGGAAGGCAAGATTAATTAAAATTTTTGGCAGTGTTTCCGTGAAGATAACAAAAAATAAGGACGAAATCATTTCCATAATTATTGAGTTATCGAGTTTAAAGCGATCTCTTTTCAGGAAGGCAAGGTTAATTAAAATTTTTGGCAGTGTTTCCGTGAAGATAACAAAAAATAAGGACGAAATCATTTCCATAATTATTGAGTTATCGAGTTTAAAGCGATCTCTTTTCAGGAAGACAAGGTTAATATTACATTTTGAATGTTTAAACCTAAATATCTCAAAACTACTCCAATGTCACTTGGTGAGTTTTACTTCTAAAGGGACGATATGTTATATCATCGCTGTATATATAATTAAGCCTATATGCCGTTTTAGTACATTCTGAGATAAACGAATGAAACTGTTTTAAAAAATAATTGCACAGACTGGATTTATAAAAAATATTTTTTATAATTACTAGACAGACTTTCCAGATGTATGACAATGTTTTTTTAGTATATATCCATTATTAATATTATATGAAAAATTGACAAATTGATTCATTCATCTCAGAATGTATTAAACTGCATATTGGCTTTATTATATATACAGCGACGATATGTTAAGAATACATCAGTTAATCGTTCAACGGGGTGTCGAGAGGGAGCAGATCTCCTGGCTCTGTAGTATGCGAGATTGGACAGTTTAAAAGCTGTTTGGAGCCGCTAGAGATAGGGAGATCTACTCTCAAGTGATAGTCTAGATAGATGGGGGGACCTAACACGACACTAGGAAAAAAATAGTCCATAAAAAAATGAACCCATAAAAAAAAAGTTTTTATTTTACTCCCTTTCTTTGTAAATTAAGTTTACCATCATTAAATAATTGATTGACTGAAAATGAAACATGTCTAGACAAACATCTATGTCAAAAATCTCTAAAAATATCTCTTAATTATTTGATTTCTTCCCAAAAAAACCTAAGTGTGCTGTCATCTGGGAACCAATTGCCATAAATTTTTGAAATTTATAGTGAAGTACCTGTTATATCTACCGACGGAGTAATTCAAATTTTAAATATTCCGTGACGTTATCAGGCCGCCGTTGGTAGTAATCAAACTTTTGTAATGATTCCAATTTGAAAAAACCATTAAAATTTCTGAAAAACCCAAAATCATACTAAAATTATTAAATTTTTTAATGAAAATTTGATAGGTCTTCTTGATCGTCGCTACGAGTCTACTTGCAAAATTTCAGCTCGATTGGATCACGGGAAAAGGGTTAAAAATCGATCCAAAGTTTTTTCGTCTAGCAAACAAGCAAGCAGACGCCACGAGTTAAAAGAAAGGAAGTAAAAATATTGAGAATTTTTCCTGCGCAAGGCATAGAGACATACGCTGCAAAAATTATGTTACAATTTTCGCAAGACAAAAAAAATTTAAAAAACGCGAAAATGAGATTTTTAGGACTCTATTTGGAAGAAGAAACTTTGCTCTATATTCCGCACTGGTGAGGCACTGACTTGTATTCATGGTGAGTGGTGGCAGCCATGCGGGCTCTCGCCAGGTCCAGGGGGTACGTCAGGGACTGCGAGGTCACCCCGGCCAGCGATCCGGCCAGGAACAGCAGCTGCGGAGCCGGCCTGGAAGTCCAAAGAACACCTGTTACACATCGGAACAAGGTCGCGGCCGTCGACGGAGCTTGAGCAGTACCCGTATCCTGTTCCTGAGAGATTACAAGCGACGGCAAGAGTCGCGGACTTTTTGTGTATTATTTCAGTACTTGGCGATAGCCGGTTGCTTGCTGCTAGTAAATTTTAAATTTAATTGGCATTATTTAAGAAATGGACTAATTTGCAATTCTGATTCTACATATACTGCTTTTTGACAATCGTCAGGGCTTCGGATTTATTTACAAAATTTACAAATTGAAAAGAAAAGAGTGTATTTTACAAATATTTCAAAATTACCACACAGGTTACATCTCATAACTAGAAGCAAAAACTTTGATCGAGTTTTCTTCATTCAATTTTGTATACAAAATATTATTTATACTAAGGGTGAAATGTCCACAGTTATATAAAACTGTTCAAAATTTTAACCCAATTTATTTATAATTTTTTTTTATCATCTTATTTGACTTATATTAGAGCGAATGATTTTTTAATATTCCATATAAATTACTTCAAAGATAGTCCAACATTTTACAAAAAGATAAGTCAGAAATATGGAAAAAAAAAATGCAAACTTTGACGTCGCTTACCTCCTTATCATCATTTCACTCCAAGGGTAAAGAATATTTTATGTCCAAAGTTTTTGCTACTAACTACGAGACATTGTGTAAGTAAAATTTACAATAGACAAAATATTAGGTTATTTGCGTGTTCAAATTAGCCACTGTGTATCCTGACGCTCCAAGGAGAAGGCATGTAATGGGTTATGCATGTTGCGACTAAGGACTGGCAAAAATTCAACATGGCCATAAACAACAGACATCCACCTCGCCCAGCGGGAGACCCACACTCTGATAAATTCTCTGAAAAGTTTAAGGTTTTCATTGCGTAATAAGTCGTAACTCACTTTCCGGGCAAAGAGTCGGACACGCCGAGCACGCGCTTCCACTGCTCGTGCGCTGTGAACTGGATGGCGGCGTAGGGCAGGATGCGCGCCATGGTGGCCGAGTTGCCCCTCCACAGCGCCAGCACGCCCGACGTGCGCAGCGTGCTTGACAGGAACGTCCATGCCGCCCTGAACGTGTACGGCCGGTTGCTGGAAACAATCCCGCATTACTTACACATTTTCTTTTTCTTATTTTATTTACGCTTCAACAGGTCAAGAGGTCCAATTACAGAAGCGAAACACATCACAAAACACCCAGGCTTGAGTAAATCGCATAGATTCATTGTGACCTCACCGGGAGTCGAACCCGAAACCCTCGGTGTAAGAAGCCAGTGTCATAGATTCATTGTGACCTCACTGGGAATCGAACCCGAATCTCTCGGTGTAAGAAGCCCGTGTCATACGTGGGCTACGAGGGCCGCCTAGATTTTTCAGCCCATCGGTTGTTTCAACACTAGAACATGTGCTTCCCTCATGTATCAGCCAATAGATGCAAAAACAGTAACAGAGATAGTCCACAATGCTTTACAGGTGGATTCCTGCCTTGCTTATGAATTGAAAATATTCAAGAAACCATGACCTAATATCAATAGTCATGGAGATATGCAATATACATGCGTTATTATTCTTTGTCATACATAAAGTAAACAGCGCATCACAGCACAACTGCCAAAGTATGACGAAATTCATAACTATTACAAGGTGGGGAAGCGCAAAACAAAACCAGCCGCTAGAACTGACAACTAAAGAGATATCCGCAGATTACAGATCCCTTTTGCAGGTCGGCAAAGAGACGGACATCATTCGGCGCAGTGGCGACATCTATCAAGCTTTGCAGATACCGAGATTAAAAACCATCGGGAGGATAAGTAAAAACCAGATTTTTATCAAATAACTTTACGGTGTGAAGTTATTTGATAAAAATAACTTCACACCGTAAAGTTATTTCTGATGCCCGATGCATACGTATTTCATTGAATTTTCTTCCCTATGACGGGTGCTCATCATGCAGCCATCATAAACTTGATTAAAATATCACTGCACACGAGCAGTCCAAGAGAATCCTCGAGGATTACATTATGTTAGGCAGCTCTCCTCGCCCCTCCCCTCTCATCCGCCGAGGTGTTACCTGATTTGGAAGTTGATCTTGGTGTAGTCCAGGGGGGCGATGGCGGACTTGGCGAGGGCCCCCGCGCAGGCGCCGGCCACCAGGCTCGTCACGATGACCTGCGTGTTGCTCAGCCCGGCCGTCAGGTCTTTCCCTGCTCGACAGAACGGGACACGTAAATTTCTTATGCATGTACTAACACTGTTATTAATCTTGTGTATAAATTTTATGTATGTAAATGATAATAAAATAGAAATACACACCATGAAAAAATATATTTTATGACAACACAAAAGTTAACAAAAAAATTTAATAATAATGCTTGTAAAATAATCAAGTGTGTTGGAAAAGTCAATAACCATAAGGAGAATGTTAATGAGTGTGTTGGAAAAATTAAGAACCATACTGGAAAAGTGATCATCCATATTGCAAATGTGTTGGAATCATGTTGGAAAAGTTAATATAAGTGATGAAAAAGTAATGTGTTAATTTTTCATTAAAGAAATACTGGATAGGTTATTTAGCCATATTGGGAAAGTATATCAATGTGTTGATGGAACCACATTTTTTAACAGAAAATTTAAAAAATAATTTGTGGAAAATCAAAAAAAATGTAGAGGTTAAATGTATATTAAAAAGTTAAAAGAATTGATAATCAAATTGAAAACAAATGTATTGAAAAATATAATACCTGTGTTGAGAAAGTCAATATTTGTCAATAAGTCAATATGAAAATATTTTGGCATGCTAAAACCATGTTGGGAAGGTTAATATAGTATATAAATGTTGTAAAAAGTAAATATCCATGTTGTCAAGGTTAATAGCAAGAAATAAAATGACAATTTAGGACGAATTTATAAAATTATATTATTTTAGTGCTAATCGTACAAATCATATGTAAATTAGACTTCTTTGTACACCGAATAGAGTAAAACAACGCAGATGTTTCATTTAATTTGTTTGACTGATAAAATTTTAATAAAGAATTCAAACAGTGCATTAAGAGGAACACTAGTATTTGTTTAAACTGCCAGTTGTTTGTGTGCCACAAAGTGATTTATTAAAATGTTGCGACATCTTACTTGTCGGTGTCGCCTTACTTTATTGATAAAATAACCACAGACCAGCAAAGTATATAGACAGACAGTAGTAAATAGACAAGAACTGATGTCAAATTTTTTGCCAAAAGTTACAGCGTGAGTTTTGTAAATTTTCAAACTATTATGAAAAGGTCAAACTAAATACGATTAAAATGTATAACAGCAAGGACCCACCACCACCCAGGAGCCTGAAATTGGGTGATTTCTAACAAGGAGTTGATTCATTATTATTTTTTTATTGGCATTTATTAATGTACACATAAACTTCTATTTTATTGGAAATTTTTTGAATAAAATAAACAAAATGGACAAGTCAGTCCGTTCCCCCGTGGAGCTCCTCCGCCGTGACTGAAATGCAACATTTTCGGGTACGCATTTGTCCGAGACAGAAAAGAAGGCAGTGTATGTTTTGTCATGGCGGAGGAGTTCGATGGGAATGTAATATAGTAATATCCCAATTATAATAACTTCATTGTCTGTCTATCTGTCCGTCAGTCCGTCTATCTGTCTGTCCCTGTAACTTTGTGTAACGTCCGTAACTTTTTAAAAGTAAAATTTTATTTTTCAAAATTATTTTTCCAATTTTTTTTAAAAATGAAATAAATATGTACTTATTCCTCAGGAACCGCCATGTAAAAGTATCGTCATTTTTGACAGCTAGTAATACATATATATTTAATTAAGCGACGAAAAAAATAATCACATCTGTAAAAATCATCAAATTCGTACCTTCATTTCAGACTCCCGTGCAACCCAAAATAGTAAATTAGGTAATATGGAATTTGACTAGAAAAATAAATGATATTTACCAGGATTCGAAATTAGAACCATCTGGTCCGTAGTTGCGCCAGAGTAGCCGATGGGAGTAGCGGCAAATTTATTATACGGGAGTAAATAATACACTAATCGTGGGATGGATTTACTAAAGAAATTTTACTTCAGCAAGAGCAAAACCTCTCGCGAGCTTTCATTCGACAGGCAGACGGGAAAAGAGGTGGGGAACGAAGGAGAGCCGCGATTGGTCGGTGGCGAACCTTTGCCGCTGGTCGAACCGCTGCCTCCGGTCACCACGACGGCTGCCATCGCGCGGGCGCTGGGCTGGATCAATCAGGGCGCAGCGCGGACCGTCATAGCGCGGGCTCTAACGTATTGCCTATCTGGAAGAAAAAATTAATTAGTTTAATAAATGGCCTCACAGGTATGCATCTAAGAATTTTTGTAGCTACTACTTTTATTACTTGATAAAAGGAATATGAAAGCAAAGGCAGAAATATCCCAGTTGGGTGTTACGGAGATAAATACAAACAAAAAAACAAGAAAAAATAATTTTACAAAAAGGTAGTAAAAAATTAATGGATAGGTTAGAAAAAGATTTAAAAATAAAATAAAAATTAATCAAAATTTTGAAAAAGTTACAGACATTACAGGAAGTTACGGACGGACAGAAAGATATATTCGAAATGGAATTTATGCAGGGTTTTTATCATTTTATTCAATTTGTATTGAAACAAATGATTGTTCTTCCTAATCAATATAACTATTGAAAAAAAGTCAGAATATTGAAAAATGTGCAAACTTTGATTAAATAATTTTCATGGTTACTTGAACATTTTTGACTCATAATCAAGGCAGGAACGTACCTGTAAAGTATTGTGGACCAGCTCTGTTATACCTGCAAAATAATTCATCTCGTCAAAATTGACAAAGTGTACAACGTTGCATATGCAAGTTGCCACACCCACCATACTCGCCATAGACCTAACAGTATGCTAAGCTATAACATGATAAAACAACTGTAAAACGTTTTCGACGGTAGGTATATTAAAGTTTTTAAAAATCAACCATAGATGGCGATAGCGTAGTTGTATTGAATAAAGTAAGCACAGTACTTAAACAACCATATAAACCACTTTCCAAAAAAAGTTAAAGATGTGTGGACGATCATGGGTGGAATCGGTGAACGTTGTACCATGTAAAGTGATCGCTTAAGTCAGCCTCGAGTCAGGTTGTGAGCCCTGTGACGCCCAAAAAAGACTATCACGCATACTTTCCCATATAAATAACATAGCTACGAGACTTGTATAATTTATCTTAACACTCCTGTTCCGGAACGAACCCCAAGTCTTATTTTTAAAACTATCCGCTATTTTTTGTAATCCTTATAAATATTGCAAACAAAAATAGAAAAAAAAATGTATTTCCATAGACAATCGACAATATTCTATATGACACGCTTACTTCACTCTACTTGCACAGCTTCCGTCGGTCGGACGCTTGTGAGTGATGAGACATCCAAATACTACAGTTTCTTATAAATAATTACTCACGACTTTAAAAATCCTCAAAGTCTAAAAATTCTCTATACATCACTAGTACGAGGTATATTGGAATATTCATCAGTTATTTGGTCACCTTATTACACAACACATGTTACGAGAATCGAGAGAGTGCAGAAAAAGTTTCTACCTATTTTGTCATACAAAGCTGGTCAACACAACAACCTTCACAGCTACGAAGATCGACTTGCCTTTTTCAAGATGCAGATCTCTTGATTCTCTCTCTCTATCTGATATAAATTTGCATGTATAAGAAACCCGGAGTTCTTTAGAATAAGCCAGCATACTAATAATATCGGTTACCTTTCTCCCATCACAAGGTTGTGTCACACATATAATTTGTATTGTGCTGACCCTAACATGGATGCTGATATTCTTGCTGATACCTTATCATCGTTCAAAAACTCACTCATACACAACATACATTTTCTAAACGATTACCTGAACCTATAGATCCATTAAATCAATCATTCATTAAATACTAATCGCACTACATTCAAACACAAAATATAAAATACACATAAATGTACATGTAAAATATAATTAATTGCAAAAATACATGCACGGCTTACACATACTAATTCGATTGCCTTTCTGAAACGGAAAGACCTATACAGGAAGAATGTTTCATTAATATTTTTTCCCAGAATCTTAACGCACAACATTTTTGCTTGTACGCGATGCGCGCCGCTGCTCGCTCCGTCGTAGGGATGATTGATATTAGAAAAACTTCGATGTTGAAAAGTATCGATATAAAATAAATATCGAAGGAAAAACATCGATGTCCGAAAACTTCGATGTTTTGGGGAGCAAAATAAACATCATAAAATAATCTCTTTTTTATTTATCATATATTTAAAAAAGTAGGTATTTAGGAAAAGTAAAAAAAAATAAACAGTACCAGTATTTTTTAGGTACACTTTGCAAAAAAAAACAGTTTTGTTAGAAGTGTTCCTTTTAATCTATTTCTCTGTTGGTACAGATGCTGACCAGCTTTTGCAAAACGTCTTAGTCTAGTCTTAAAATAGTATGCAAATACAAAGTACAAGTTTACTGGACAAAGTAATAGAGTACGATAGAATAAGGATTTACGATATCTGTTATTTTCGTTTTCGAAATTTCATTATTTTAACTTTAAAAAAATCAGTCTTCTAACACTCGCTTCCACTACACATTCACAAGAAGAAAGATTATAATTTAAAAAATCGCGTCAATTGATTGAAGTTGACAGATTTTTTTTAATCCCTTCGGTTTAAGAAATGCAAAGGATTATGTTTCCATTCAGCTTTGTTCGGTTACATTTGGTTGAAGGTGAACTAATGTTGACAACTACATTAGCCAGTAGTACACTTAATTTACGTTAGACGGCTTAGAGGGTATCAATGTTTAAATATTATTCTCATAACATCGATGTGTCGATATTATCGGGGACTTAAGGGGTTATATACAGTTAGAATTTTCAAAAAATCGTTTTTCTTTATGTAAATTTCGTAATGTACACGTATTTAAGTAAACACACAGAAAATTTCAAGTCAATCCGGCGATTATTTTCAAAGTTACGCGCATATTTGTAAGCCTTCGCGAGGCTGGGGCGCCAGCGCTTACCTAGAGAGCAGTCCCTTTTATTTTTACCTACCTATTGTAAAGGTTGTACCTTTTATTTACCTGTCCATTGTAAATATTCCCTTCTAATGTATTCAGATAACTAAAATGAAAGTATGGCCCTGGAATAGACGACTCGATGTAAGTTGAAAAAAATGTTTTTTACTCTATGTAAAGCACTTTTGACACTTTATAGCCGTTTTTCTCAAAACTGTCTCTTTAACATCGGTGACAAAGATTTCTCGGAAACGGCTCAACCGATCAGTCTCAAATTTTAACACAAGCTTCTTAAGTATGT
Source organism: Agrypnia vestita (assembly GCA_016648135.1). Lineage (NCBI taxonomy): Eukaryota > Metazoa > Arthropoda > Insecta > Trichoptera > Phryganeidae > Agrypnia > Agrypnia vestita. Next base: position 50,404 of record JADDOH010005254.1, on the reverse strand, counting down.
TTTTTAGTAATTAATCGAAGGTTTTTTCTCGGCGATAAATATATTTTTTTTATAAATAATTTAAGGCCAAAATTTTGGTAAAAAAACGTTTTTTTTCCGTTTGGTTTTTTCAGATGATCCAGTTAAGAGATATCGTTGTCATCGCAAGATGCCTTTCTTGAGAGGAGCTTTTGGGCCTCCTGACTGTACAACCCCTTAACCGTCGATGTTTTCCCGCTAAACATCGGTGTTTATCCATCGTCGACGAATATCGATCATCCCTACTCCATCGCCGAGCAAGGCACGTACGCGGAACGTACGGGACGCGACGCGACACGGGTGCCGACTCGACGGTCACGCGGAATATAAATAAACCGAAATGCCGATATTTCGGGACTCGACCGTGAAACACGGCGGCGCGCGGGAATCTGGATCGAGCTGAACCAACGTAAGGCACGGAAATTTTTTTAAAAAATCTCTTTAAATAGACAACACAACGACATACGACGCTAGCTGCAGCTGGGTGAATTATTAAACTATAATGCGTCATGTGTGGAGCGGATAAGGGCCTATGCGGGACAGCACGTGACGCGAAATTATTTTGTTACTCCTTGCTTGCTTGTCTGACGAAAAAACTTTGGATCGATTTTTAACCCTTTTCCCGTGATCCGATCGAGCTGAAACTTTGCGAGCAGACTCGTGGCGACGATAAAAATGATCTAACAAATGTTCGTTTAAAAATTAATAAATATAGCGTAATTTTGGATTTTTCGAAATTTTAATGGCTTATCAAATTGGAATCAAAACAAATGGTAAATGTATAGGCGCGAAACCGTTTAATGAGAAATGGAATATAATAAAAACTCGGTTTTTATGGGTTAGTTTTTTAATGAAATATGCGCAACTATTAGGAAGCGCGAAACGAACCAGCCGCAAGAACCGACAGCTAAAGAGATGTCCGCAGATGCAGATTGCACTCAATTGGATGGAAATTAAAAAGATACTTATTTATAACGTTCTCATATTTGTATATAAAATTTTCAATAACAAAATGCCAAAATATTTTTGAACAAAATTATTTGATGTACATATAATACATATAACACCAGAAATAGGAATAAAATAAATTACCATATTAGAAAGAAAGTATATACACAGAATTATCTAATGTGCAGATGTGTAAGTATATAATGAGATGCCAGAAAACATGAAGAATATAAATAAGATGAATGAGTTTAAAAACAAATGCTACAATTATTGTAAAAATAGTATAGAATTGTAGACCATAAGATGTATTTTAATTATATTATAGATTGTACCATAGATTAGATCATATTATAAAATGTATTTATATTATATTTTAGATTGGAGGTAGGTACATTAGATGTAAATGTAAATATGTATGTTATTATGGATAGTATATTAGTAATAGATTTTGGAATGTAAAGTGTAAAATACTAGTTAATTTACAGGGTGTAATATTAACTAACTTAAGAAATAAATAAATAAAATAAAATAAATCCCTGTTCTTCATTAGCAAAGAGACGGACGTCATTTCGACGTCAAGGATTTCGCCAAATGACGGCAATAAAGTTAAAAACATATTTGTATTAAATGTCCTTACGGTGTGAAACTTCCGTCGCACGACGCGCGCTCATTTCCTTGCACAACTCAAATTTCACCCCCAGCGCGCACAAAGGTACACATGCTTATTTAAAGCATGCTCATGAGTGAGCACGCGCAAAGCTAGCAATGAAACACACGTACTTATTACTGGCATACTCTCGTCATAGAATAGAGACGCTCTTGTTCAAAATGGAAACTTTGCAAACTGAAACAGGAAATTCGAGTGAACCAATAAATCGAAACAGTTCCCGAGTTTCCATCCGCACATTTTTGATTTTAGTTTTTATAATTTTTATTGTAAGATTTGAATCATTCATGTCTTTTAATAAAGCTTCATGAACATTATTTCTTGTATCGCTAAATTATTTTTACTTAGCGGTGACCGAGTATTCCACAGACATTCGTGATTCCTATAATAAGTCACGAAAAATAATGTTTTGTCATCTCCCCAACGCGCCATAATTGTATCATCTGTCGCGGACTGAGAAGATCGCAATGATAATCGATACTAGTCGCGAATGATATTAGCATGCTCATAAGCAAGCCTGTTCACACATATTCTCATGGTGAATGACATTAGCATGCTCATAAATCAACCGCCGGGTGATTTTTAAGCGTGCTAGTAATGAGCATGCTCATTACTACCAATGTGCGTACACACATGCTACTAAGTAGCAATGGCTCAAGAAGCTCAATACTGCGCATGCTCACGTGCCACTAATGAGCGTGTGTATCAGTAGCAAGAAGTCAATGCGACATAAATTAAATATATCTCAGATCGAAAGCCCTGCTTTTTAGCCGAAAGATATCGCACGTGTTGAAGCAATACCTGTTCGAGAGATATACTCCACTGTGAAAATGAAACAACATATCGCATTCGCCCTCCATTGCCAAGGTTACACAAACTTGGCAACGGGTGCAGTGAATTTGTAGACTTATTTCAAGAAAGCTTGAGAAAACCTGCTGTCGTTTTATTTTCCAATTGAAAATAGAAATTACTTTAGTGTATTTATTTCAATTCACTTAATATCAAAGTGTTACCGATAAGTCGTACCGTATTATAAATAACTACGATCTTGAGCGTACCACTAAACGTGACCAAGTCAAATTTTTTTTGAAAAATTAAGATTGAAGTTTTTAGATAGAGAAAAACTCGTGATTTTAATATTATGCAGGGAGTAACGCAGCTAGACAACAATATTTTACTGGTACATTCCTGACCAAATTATGAATCGAAAATTGAAAAATGTATTATAGCTAGACCGCATTCAAAAGAATGTGCGCAAAAAAATGTGTGTTGTTACGATGCAAAAAATGAACACAAAAGAAGTTTTTCTAGTAAGTAAGTAAGTAACTTTTTTTAAACTAAAAATATATATTTATTTAGAATATCATATTAAGGCTTTATTACGGGCTTTTCAGATAACTTTCCCCCGCTTTCTTCTTACCGGACAAAGCTAGGGAATGGTCTTTTGATTGTGGTCGACCTATAGCAGTTAGCATACAGTTAGGTCTATTTTCATTGGTGTGCGATATAGATTCCGAGACATATTTAAGTCTGATGGTACAAGGTCCGGCGAGTACGGTGGGTGTGGTAACTTGTATATGTAACGCTGTACCCTTCGTCATATTGACGCGATGAATTATTATACAGAGTGTAACAGAGCTAGTCCACAATACTTTACAGGTAAATTCCTCGCTAAATTGAAAATGTTCAAGCAACAATGTCATAATATCAATAGAGATCTATTCAAAGTTGGCATTTTTTTGAAAATATTTCTGACTTATCCTGTGTAAATCATTAAATCATTAAAGTAACATAGATTGAATATTGAAAATTCATTCGCTTTAATGCAAGTCATATAAAATTATTAAATCCTCGCAAAAAAACAATCAAAAAGCAATTTCTGGTTTCTTTTTTACATGGCAGATGATGGCTAAGCCGTTATTTCAAATGGATATTTTCGGTACAGTTATTTGGGATTTGTATTTGATTGTAGCGATAATTGATAAAAAAGATATAATTGTTGTCTAGTACCGATGGTTGCCGGTCGAATTGCAAAAAATCCATTGCCAACCATCGACGCAATCAGATACAAATCTCAAATAACGGTTACTGTGTCACCGGTTAAAATACCATCACTAGTGGCAGATGCTGTTCAGTATGCAAAATTAGATTTTACGGTATTCCAGAATTTTAAATATTTTACCAAAACATTGCGTTTTATTCTTTGCGTATCGAACATACTTGACAAATGCACAGTCATCTATCTATTCCAAACATTCATTACCTACAAGTATTTCTTACATTCCTCCTTCTCGAATTCCGAAAATTCGACTTGGGCGATTTTCGCAGCATGCTACGACAATGTATTTTTTATCACCTAACAATTGAGGCGTTAGGATACCCGATCATCCGATTACGTCATCTGACTTCCATTGCATAACATCTGGTCGTGCCAGTCACCTTTTGGCACTTAATAGTTGCCAGAAAATGTTATCGACGTGTTATAGAGAGTAATCAGAGCTTAAATATCCATCGTAAGAATTACGTCTGTGCCTGACAGCCAACATGTCTCAAGTCCAAAAAGCTCATTTTATAGAAAAGGCAAATTAAATATATTTTCGACGGATTTTTTTTCAAATAAATGTTTTATTTTTTACACAGCTAGTCTCATCATATTATCACAGTAGAAAGAACATTACAGATGGATTTCTGCCTTGATAGTGAGTTGACAATGTTCAAGCAACCACGACCTTAATATCAATAGTTACGGAGATAAGCAACATCATAGTGTGCATTTTTTTTCGATACTTCTGGTATATTTATCCAAAAAATTAAATATTCATTACAGTAACTTATATCGATTATGAAAAATTTATTCGCTTCAATGCAACTCAAATCCCATCCCGATTATAATAATTTGTTGTCTATCTGTCTGTCTGTCCGCCCGCATAACTTCGTGTAACATTCGTAACATTTTATAGCAATTTTTACGAAAAAAATTTTTTTTATAAAATAAATAAATACTTATTCCTTAGAAACCGACATGCAAAATTACCGTCATTTTTGACGGGTTACAGTTAGTAATTAATAAAAATATACTTTGCTTTACGGCTTGTATATTGAAAATATCAACATGTTTCAGAACCGATGGTCCCTTTGACAGGACAGAATGTATACTAACAAATTAAAAATCAAAAATCGAAATACAGACAGTAAAAAACTAACCCATAAAAAACAAGTTTTTATCATACTCCCTTTCTCATTGAATCAGGTTTCGTGCCTACTGCACGCGTCGGGGTCATTACTCATTTGTATTGATTCCAATTTGATAAACCATTAAAATTTCGAAAAATCCAAAATTATACTATAATTATTAATAAATTTAAACTAAAATTTGTCAGATCATTTTTATCTCGCCACGAGTCTGTCTGCATAGTTTCCGCTAGATTGGATCACGGGAAAGGGTAAAAAATGGATCCAAAGTTTTTCCGGCAGACAACAAACCGCAGACGCCACGAGTTAAAAGAAATGCAGTAAAAAACTAACCCATAAAAAAAAGTTTTTATTATACTTCCTTTCTCGTTTACTAGTGGAAACTGGTTTGGCGCTTAACCTACGCGTTGGGCTTCGGTCGGGCGACGCTACGAAAGGGAGTAGTAAAAAATTTCCAAAAATCCAAAATTATACTATTAGTCTAGGAGCTGACCGTCGTCAACCCTACGTCATCGAGTACCAGGATGGGACTTGTGTAGGGTGGTGCCCTGTAGGATGGGTATCAAAAGAACAGGGTTGCCTGGGATCATCCTGGAGCGTTTTGTGTAATCGATAAATAATGACACCTATTTTTGGGTAAAAATTACGTCATCGAGTACCAGAATGAGACCCAGCACATTCGATGCCCTGCATCGAGTACGACAAGAAAAAACAGGGTTGCCACCTTCTACCCTGGCACTTTCTAGAATCGGGCAGATTTTAGGGAGGTGAAAAATAGGAAAAATTACGTCATCGAGTACCAGTATGAAATTAACGCCATTCGATAGACCTAATAACCTGTTTCATAAAAATATATGGTTGCCTGCTTAGCCTGGAGCATTTCCCAGTCGGCCAAGTTTTATATCGGATGTAGTACGCCCTGTACTAAGTTCAAGAAATCGTTGTGTAAAACAATGAGGCTGTTTTATAATAGTTCTGGGTAACAATAATATTAATAATGAATTATATATACAAATAAATTGAATATAAATAATAATAATAATATAAATACTAATATACATGGAATCTATTTGCCATCCGAGCAATTTTCAGAATCACGTAAGTGTATTTTTACTTTTATTTCAAATGTGCGTTTCGACAACATTGCGACCTTTTTGCTCGACCACGTGGATGAGAAAGAACTATTGTAATAAAGTAAAAGAGAGAGATAACCGTTTACCTGACTTGTTTACCACGCTCGTAGTTTAGTCGCTGGTTACCAAGCACAATAAATCGTTGAATATTATTATATTAGATTACGGAATATGATGTTTAAGAAACTCTTCAATGGTTTACATTGCATTTAGGAGTTTAGTTCCGAGCAACTGCCTTACAGGACTTGATAAAAGATATTCAAAAGAAAATGAACCCATTCGATCCTAACATAAACAAAAATGAGTTGTTCAACATATCCACAGGCATTTCTACTTAACGTTAATGAGAGTGGGAGAAAACAAAAACTTACATTTATCAAAGAATGTAACATTGATGGTGACAGGTTTGAGAAACCAATAAAGAAAAACAAGATTGAAAATTTTACATCAGCTTGTTATAAGAAAACGATAAAAGATCGCGACAACACGAAAATAGCTCATATCAAAATGCAACGAGATATCTTCGGAAGATTGCTGGAGATTAGCGTAGAAAAGAAAGTCGATTGCAGTATGTCTTTCTTACCCACTGGCGCCTGCACCTCCAGCATTATTAGATTCGGATGGATACATGTTCAGCACGGATAAGTCAAAATTATCAAGGTTTTTGAAAACTGAATTAACAATTACTACCAGTCAAAATATTCAAATCACCGCACTTAACGAAGATGTTTTGATAGTGGACGGATTTTATTTCCTTAGGACTATTGGTTCAGTACCACAAATTTTTGGGGAAATAGCAGAGATGGTAATTCGGAAATTATTGGTCACAAGCGCGCAAGAAATCCATCTGATATTTGACCGATATCTTTCTCCATCCACAAAAGATATGGAACGGAGTAAAAGAAATTCCGTGGATGTCGAATACCAGATAATAGGTCCAACTCAGAAAAGAGACAAGGATTTCAACAAAAGTTTGCAAAACACGAGATTCAAGGAGGCACTCGTAACTTTTTTCTGCCAATACTGGGCCGATGACATTTTTAAAACAGTGATTGGTGACAAAAAATTGTTTGTCACTAATCACGACAAGTGTTACTCCTACAGGCTAGATCGACAGGGAGGTCATCCCCTCATCCTCAAGTCTGGAGAGATAATGTATCAATGCGAACACGAAGAAAGTGATACAAGAATAGTTTATCATTTATATAAAAGTACAGGTGCAAAAGCATTGATAAAGGCGTCTGACACCGATGTCATGATAATAATTCTTGGCAATTTACACAAGATGCCAAATAAGGAAATGTGGATGGTTTCGGACTCTAAAAAACCGGCGATAAATTTAACAAGAATGTTTAGGATCGTCGTTGGTTCGCACAGGATCAAAAATCGAAGATTAAAAATATTTTTTTTGCTTAATTTTGAAATATGATATAATATTAAGTATTTAAAAATAAATGTCTTGAATCGTGAATAGGGTCCAGGCCGTAAAGGCAAAATAGCTTAAGAATATTTTAACTATTATTTTTGCTAATTATGTATATAACTGTCAAGGAGGGTCCCGTTAATGAGTCATCCATTAGAGCGACGACCGCGGCCGAGGGAGAGAGATTAAAATCTCACGATGAGTCACTCGGGCCGCGGGCGCGCTTAATTAAATATTTTAAATTTTGTTTTGAGATAAAATCGCAAAGTAAAAATCAGGTAGTCGCCTACGGAGCGGTCAGCTACAGTGTATTTGCCCGCATCTCTGTACCAATAGAAATACGGGCGGGTAACAACCGACACCCACACGGCTCGTGACTTGAGATAGCGCGCCGTACATTTTTTCGTACGGCGCTAAATTTAGATTCACTATCGCTAGAGAGCTCAATAATCAAAGTGTGAGGTGTCATTTTCTTCAGAAAAACAAGGGCTACCTGATGCGATATTAATAATTTAGATATTTTCATAAATAAAAAAGTTTCATTTTTTGTCACATGCACGTGATTTGCAAGCGCTGACATGCCCGGACAGTAATCTGCGTATTACACCCACATGCGGGCATGTCAGACGCACATTTTGACATATGACTCATTAGCGGGAGATATGAGAGAGCGGATTTATCTTAAAAAATATCCGCGCGCCGCGAGATATGCGCCGCCGATGCACGGTATCGCCGGCGCCCAGCGGTCGTTCCGCTAGGCCGAGTGCACAGCTTCCGTGGTCCACCACGTTACGCCGATGCCTACAATAAAGATGTAAATCCCCTCTCTCAGTAATCCCTTTTTGGCAGTTATTTTCCCGTTATTTTCGCTGGACCCAAATAAAAAGGCTGCGAAAACCTAGCGAAATCACAGTGCTCTCAGTGCCTTAGTGCCAGTAAATATTTGTTGCCGTGTTTGTGCGACAAATAGTTTTTACAACGTCACTCTGCCCGTTTTTCGCTAGGTTTCCTTCTGAAACAAAAACTTTGCTTTTTATTTTTCTTGTGTGTAAATTTTGGTGAATTAAAACCCCTGAAGAAACACCGTCGATCGTAGCGTTGCTCTCCGGTGTTTCAAAGTATCATCATCATCAACAAGATTTAGAAGCGAGTTGTGACTCATCGTCAGTGACGTCACGACGCCCGGAGCACAGCAGACAGGCGAGTAATCGGTGATCCACCCTATTCTAAAATAATTATTTGTTACGGGCGTGTCTGTCCGTAACAGTCGTTATGCAAGGCTTTGCCATTTTTGCACGCCTATACCGGGTGTGACTATACGGCAAGTTTAAAGGGAAAGGGAAAGGTAAAGGCTTTGCAACTTTTACGAAATGACATATAATTACAAGAAATGTTCGATAATTTAAACGGTTCGGCAAATATAGACGATGCGAAAAAAATGAATGCCCTCCAGAAATTCACTAACGAATTGTACGGCATCAAAGGTTGTGGTGGTGTTGACCAGGGGAGGTTTCAATTATTCAGTAAAAAATATGAGGGATGTAGTAATTCATCGAAGTTTTTAACAAAAGTTATTAATTTTGAGGCACACACTATGCCGCCATGCTGGCGTTCCTTAAAACAAAAGATTCTTAGAGCAATTTTTGTAAATGCAATGTGGCAAAATGTCACCGAACCGTTGTGCTCAATTTTTTCTCCAGTAGAATTTGGTTGGAAAAGGGACAATAATAATAAGTATACAATTGTGTGGTTTGAAGGCGATACAACACCACTAACAGTTGATGATATTTTGTCTCGTGACGATTCCAATAACGATGATGACATAAGCGCTAATTCATCGGAGGATGAAGCATAAATATATGTTTATTTTTGGTAAATAAAATGACATCGATTTGAAATTAATTTATGTTTTTATTTTATTTCTTAACCTAAATTTTATTTCGCTTCACCATCAGTCCGCCTACTTTAGTGAAGTTGAGTATGAAAGTCCTTTATAAATATTATTTTAAAAATTCTACCTCTTTACATCAGGTAGCTGACTCTTTGTCAGTGTCCTTTATATTGGTTCAGTATCACTCTCTTCTTGTCAGTGTTCCCATACATAATTTTCATTATAACAGTTGCTTGGAACTAAACTCCTTAATGCAATGTAAACCATTGAAGAGTTTCTTAAACATCGTATTCCATCATCTAATATAATAATATTCAACGATTTATTGTGCTTGGTGAAAGAGACGCGGCGACGCAAACGTTAACCAGCGACTAAACTACGAGCGTGGTAAACAAGTCAGGTAAACGGTTATCTCTCTCTTTTACTTTATTACAATAGTTCTTTCTCATCCACGTGGTCGAGCAAAAAGGTCGCAATGTTGTCGAAACGCACATTTGAAATAAAAGTAAAAATACACTTACGTGATTCTGAAAATTGCTCGGATGGCAAATAGATTCCATGTATATTACTATTTATATTATTATTATTATTTATATTCAATTTATTTTTATATATAATTCATTATTAATATTATTGTTACCCAGAACTATTATAAAACAGCCTCATTGTTTTACACAACGATTTCTTGAACTTAGTACAGGGCGTACTACATCCGATATAAAACTTGGCCGACTGGGAAATGCTCCAGGCTGAGGGCAGGCAACCATATATTTTTATGAAACAGGTTATTAGGTCTATCGAATGGCGTTAATTTCATACTGGTACTCGATGACGTAATTTTTCCTATTTTTCACCTCCCTAAAATCCGCCCGATTCTAGAAAGTGCCAGGGTAGAAGGTGGCAACCCTGTTTTTTCTTGTCGTACTCGATGCAGGGCATTGAATGTGCTGGGTCTCATTCTGGTACTAGATGACGTAATTTTTACCCAAAAATAGGTGTCATTATTTATCGATTACACAAAACGCTCCAGGATGATCCCAGGCAACCCTGTTCTTTTGATACCCATCCTACAGGGCACCACCCTACACAAGTCCCATCCTGGTACTCGATGACGTAGGGTTGACGATGGTCAGCTCCTAGACTATATAATCAGGTTTAGTGTCTACCAGATGCCTAGCAGTCTTTTCATACAACATAGGGCCGGTTGTTTCAAGTTGGATTAAAGTAAGCGTTCTTTTAAAGCATAGATTTTTACGTTCTCCACCAATCAGACGATCCGTTTTCGTAAAATCTATGCTTTAATCGACCGCTTTAATCCAATTTGAAACAACCGGGCCTTACTCAGTTGTATGAAAAAACCATCAAAAATTTGAAAAATCCAAAATTATACTATAATTATTAATTTTTTTAACGAAAATTTGATAAATCTTTTTGATCTTCGCCACAAGTCTGCTTGCAAAGTTTCAGCTCGATTGGATCACGGGAAAAGGGTTAAAAATCGATCCAAAGTTTTTGCGTCAATCAATCAATCAATCAGACGCCACGAGTTAAAATAAAGGGAGTGAAAAACTAACCCATAAAAACCAAGTTTTTATTATACTCCCTTTCTCATTTACTAGTGGAAACTGGTTTGGCGCTTAACCTACGCGTTGAGATTCGGTCGGGCGACGCTACGAAAGGGCGTAATAAAAAAAATCCAAAAATCCAAAATTATACTATACTACTAGACGCGTTGAAATATTTTCATACAACTTAATAAGTTGTATGAAAAAACCATTTAAAATTTGAAAAATCCAAAAATTTATTAATTTTTTTAACGAAAATTTGATAGATATTCTTGATCGTCGCCACGAGTCTTCTTGCAAAGTTTCAGCTCGATTGGATCACAGGAAAAGGGTTAAAAATCAATCCAAAGTTTTTTCGACGGCAAGCAAGCAGACGCCACAAATTAATATAAAGGGAGTAAAAAGGCGTCGGAAGACCTTAAAGACTTTTCTAGCAAATAACAGGGAAGGATGGAAGGGTATGGGAGAGGCCTATCCAGCAGTGGAGACACGAAGGCTGAGGAAGAAGAAGTTTATGTGTGTATATTTATTTGTGTAATATATTTATTTGCGTAACATTTAATTGATTTATTTACTCTGCGTGATGCATTTAGGTATTTGTTTTAGTATTCCGCGCTACCGTTTGTTTGTGTAATTAATTCCGCCTTTATTGTTTCCTCGAGCTCTCTGACCTTGTACAAAGGATATTTTCTCCGTCGCGTGATTTTTGCAGCGACATGTCTTCCTGTTTACCTCTAACGGTGGACAGACGACGTGTTCCGCTTTGCAGACGGACTGGGATCGCGGCCCGCCCGGACGATTAACGACTGCTGAATTATGAATTATGAAATCTCGCAGCCGCCTTCGAACCTGATTATCTCGACAGCAAAACAGGTGCCCCAACAAAAAAAGCAGTGTCTGGTCCGCGTGACGTCACAATTGAGCAAACTGCGCATATTACGCCGGCCGCACACTGGATGCGTTTTCGTACGAGATTGAGTAGTACGTATACGTACGAATACGCGAGTACATTCTTAACCTTCGAAGTAGTATTGAAGGAGGAAGTCCAAAAGAAGTTTCTGAGATATCTTCTACATGAAAGAGTACGGGCATTATCCTCGGCTTTACCCAACCGAGTTTCTCCAGGGTATGCTTGGCTACAATAGTCTAGAGACTAGAAGGAATGTGTATTTGATTATACATTTTTATCGATTGTTGCGCGGTATGATCGATAATCCTGAAATTATGCGGAGCATTGGTTTGTATGTTCCTGATAATTACATTAGACATCGTCAGCATAGATTGTTTCACAATCCAATATACAGGACCAACCTGCCGATGGTTATGCCTGTTGGAAGAGCCACAGCTATGCTGAACAAAATCGCTTTGGGTGTTGATATATTCCATGTGTCTGAGGGGGTTTTCCGAAGCGGGATTCTCCTACAACTTAGATTTTATGTTATTTTTAATTTAATAAATATTTTTATTTTGATATATACTTCCATAATATGTATGCCTTGAACTTGTATAGTTTGTAATGTACATATTATTAAATAAATTGAATTGAACATCGCACGCGATTTAGTAGTGCGTGTACCCACGTACAGATACGACGACCGACACGATCCGGATTTGTTCGGAAATTTTTGCGACTTCGTACGACGGCTATTGAAAATTTTGTCAATTTTACACATGACCACAAATGTCTGTGGGACCAAAGTGATTCAACTATCATCAGCGCAGATCATGGCGGAGGATTCTCTATTATTTCTAGATAGGATAGAGATTTCTAAAGAACTAAAAAATACCCGTAAGTAAATCATTTGGTTTAATGAAGGTGAGGTATAATTACGTGCTTCGAACAAAAAAACTTTTAAATATTTCTCCGATGTTATGAGCTCTCGTTAAACTTCGATTCTCCCCGGCATTTGTGAATCTATTAGATAGATAGTCATGAAATTTGTCGTTATTTAAGTCTGCCATAATAGAGTTTTCCAGAAGATACAGATTATTCATTTGGCACAAACGTCATTGGAGAAATGTCAAAGTAACTGATCGTGACAACGCAAGACGCAATCAATGTGCGCGCTCCAAGACGTACGAAAATAGTCGTACGAATACGAGTACGTACGTAATAATTCGTATCGAAAGTGCGGCCGGCCTTACGCGCACCTTGCGCGCGATTGAAACGAGCTTCTTAGCCTCAGAATATAAATTAAAAAATAAATTGCATTTTTTGTAACACTGCATCGTGAGCTCGCGATTGGTAGTTTTTGCCGCGTAACAGGAAATAAGACGCCGGGGAAGCGCGCGTAATTTCATTTGACCAATGTGCGCGCGCGATGGAAAAAAACATCGTTTATAAACAAATCAATGTCCAGCAAGTGCCGTCACATCGAAGACGCACACTTCCAACAGCTAACGCTTCTGATTTTGTAGCGGTGGCATTGCAAAGTAATTTCAACTACCGTATCAAAAAAGTGCATTGCTCTATGGACGAAAATAAAAATTAATCAATTAATAAAAATAAGAACTACATATAAGGTCGATATATTCACGGAAACATAGAGGGTTGCTATAGCTTAGTGGTCAGAGCACCGGCCCCGGAAAGGAGGTGACCTGGGTTCGAATCCCAGTAGTAACCTAATATTTTTTCGTGTATTAGATTTGTCTGTATGTCTTTCTAATTGATTAATTAATTTGATTTAACAATACCTGTGTTTCGAATGTAAAGCACCAATTTGCCTTGAATGCTCAAACAAGCTGTGTTTTCGCTGACGTGAAAAACTATAAATTTAGAGCCTGCAATTTTATTTTATTTGTGATTCTACGGAGAATTTAATTTTTTTTCTACGTTTGTTATTCAACATTATAAACAAAGTAGTAAGAAGTTCTTATTCTACATGATAATTTTTGTGGATCTCATTTTCAAATATATTCTTTTGTAAGCCTGAAATAAGAGGTATTGATAATTATTTATGATTAAAAGAAAAAAAAAAGTTGATTTTCATATGCCTTTTTTTCTAATTAAACGTTTAATATGTTCGTATAGACGTATGACAGGTGGTTGTGTGACAAAAAGATGTGGTAGGTGGTTAAGGGTTAATATTATTATTAGTTATCAATTTGGTAAAATCAGTTCTTTTCACACTAACCTCGTCATCCAAAGTGTGCAAATATTATAATATTAAAACCAATATTTCCGCTATAATGACAAAAATATTGAAATTTGACGAGTCATATTTTTTAACATTATTTAATCTTTTAACATTTCTCATTGAAACTTTACGCGTATATAATAATTACAGCGATATTGTTATCCTGATTATAGGAAACAATATTTAGTATTTTGTGATTAAAATTACGTAAAACTTTGCAGAAATTTGAAAAATATGTATATTTCTCGCAGGTTTTTTCTAATTTTTTAAACTTGAATTAAAGCGAATGAATTTGAAGTACCTAGTCCATATAATTCAATACATATATAGGGTGGCCCATCTGGTACGCTGGATTTAAATATCCCATAATTCTTTTATATTATATTTGGTAACCCTAATATTTGACAGCTCTCATTGAAGTTGTTAAAAATGAATTGCTATAAGGATAAATTAAAAATCATTGTTCAAACATTTTACAAATTTGGCGAAAATAATGCTGAGACCTAGGTAGGTATACATATTTCAATTAATGAGTCCGCCATTTGAAGATTAATTAAAAAATAGAAGAAACTGACTTAGTTATTTCTCACTGAAGACCTTTACCTCCATCGTTTTGCAACTTGACGCGATGCGATTTTTTCATTCGAGGTCTATGCTAGCAAATCTACTTAATAAATAAATTTTTAAAAATCCCAATTAAGTACACATTTGGTGTTTCATAATAAAATTAAATCCGGCGTTTCGGATGGACCACCTTATATAATAAATTTTCCATATAAATAAGTCATGTACTGTAATGACAGTCCAACGTTTCATAGAAAAAGTCAGAAATATTAAAAAAATGCAGACCTTGTTGTTGCTTAATCTGTTGACATTTAACCCAAAGTGTAAAGAATATTTTATATACAAAATTAAATTAAGAAGACTCCCCCGAACAGCCCTTATACAAACCGTCTTCGAAATATATTTTTAAATTTTGCGTAGTATATTTAAAATACGTAACAGCATGACCTAAGTTTTTTAGAAAAGGTGGAAAGCATTTGGGTGGCCTTTATCCAGCAGTCGTAGCAAAAAAATTTAATACCAATATTTGATTTGGTTTGAGAAATAGTTACCTCCGTAGATCTTTGTAACAAGCCAGAACCAATAAAAACTAATAAGTACTTCAATTATTATCAAGAATCATAACTACGCAGGATTTTTGCATCAAATTCTAAATGTAAATATTATACAAATGTAGAATGAATTTTTTCATGGACACACCTCCACAATACGAGTTCAATTTAAAAATAATTAATCGATGCAGGATATGCACATTGCGAAATGCAATATCAAAACCAACGTCAAAATGACGCATTTGCAACAAACAATTCTAACATAGCAAATTACGAAATACAACAACATTCAATTGTCCATCACAGACATCCAGTTCCATAAGTCTTAAGTCTAGTAAAAAAAATACGTTAAGGTTCATAGTTCAACTGAAGTTTCGCAGAGATAACAGAACTGCCGATGTAAAAATAGATTAATTACACAATTACTCTCTTGTATCTCGCTACGTGGGGCATATTATGTATTCACTGACCTTTTGACAACGTATTAATAATATATTTAGACAGCAACTGTGCAAACTCACCCATATAGTGCAGAACAGCGCGAAATCAAAACAGCCTTGACAGAGAAATATAACCTAAATTACGCATTTTTATGAATCAAAAACACGTTTACGGGCACAGACGCACGTACTTTAATTCACTCGTATCGTTAACACGTGATTTTTTTCACAATTTTCGCGGTGTTTTAACGTTCGTCATTGAATAACTCATATATAAATAAACAATGAACCGGACGTACTAGCCGAGCAATCGAAAACCACTCGTAACAGTCAACGAGAACGAGTGAAGGAGTTAACAGCAGGGGGTGGGCACTCGAAGTATCGAGTGACCACCACAAGGTAGCGCCACAGAATAGCCGTGACGTCATACGCATTGTTTATCGTCAGCCATTTTGTATCTTGTGCACGAACCACAAAATAGAGAAGGCACGAACCATAGAATAGCCGTGACGTTGATAAACTGTAATATCCGGTTCCTTGTCAGTCGCCATTTTCTTTATTCTATGGCGTCTACCGCCTGCATTGACAGGTCGTTGATAATACAACGGGATTGAGAATTGAAACTTTAAAACAGAAAACAAAGCACGATGGAGGTTGCTAGGGCTGAGGAAGTGCAGGTAAATATTTAACAATGCTCTAAATTGTACATATAAATGATTTAATCTTATTCATCTAAATCCAGCTTTGCATTTGAATAAAAATTCTTCAATGGCGTACACATACAGCATACTATTTTCGTTCTCACGTCGCTATGGCAGTTAACATTTTTATTTTAAATATATTCTTCAGAAGCCAAAGAATTTACCAACTATTTTTTTACCGTAGCATATTAGAATTTGGAATTAGACTTTCGAATTCGAAAGTAAGATAAATTTTTACCAGTATTCTTAAATTGCTATTTGTTTATTGATTTCACATTGAAACATTTCAGCTTCTCTGCTGATCCTCCTAATAAGGAAGAAGGGACAGATTCTTTGATAAAGCACCCACTTCAGAACTCTTGGAAGCTGTGGTACGTAGAGCCGAGCCACTGAAATGCGCCATTTGGGAAGATGTGCAAAAGGAAATTACTGCATTTGATACAGTTGAAGATTTCTGGAGGTATATATTTTTTAACATGTATATTGGGGAGCACGGAAATAATGAATAATAATATTGTAACTGTTCAGAACAAATGACATTCATTTTTGAACAGCGAGGTATTGTAAAATCTGCCAAGTGGAGGCACATTATACAAGCATACAATCATGATCGTAGAACAATGACGGATGTGCAAAAACTTCCATCTTTTGTGAATCGTTAAAAAATGAAAAATAGAAGCCATCTAATGGTATATAAAAGTGTAGTTAAATACTGAATTGTAATAAAGATAACCTATTATGTGTTAAAATATTGGACCTCTTGAGCTTTCCGTTATAAAGATATATGCT
Organism: Agrypnia vestita; assembly: GCA_016648135.1. Classification (NCBI taxonomy): domain Eukaryota; kingdom Metazoa; phylum Arthropoda; class Insecta; order Trichoptera; family Phryganeidae; genus Agrypnia; species Agrypnia vestita. The sequence continues at coordinate 33,385 of JADDOH010005254.1, read as the reverse complement.
TATTGCAATACATTTTAACTCCTCTGGGCACATTTTTAAGAGCTAAAATATTGTATCTCCTTCACAATATATTTATCTTTATTCTAAACGAAGGCCCTTGCCAAAATATTGTAATTATTTACATCACATACAATGTTTTGGAACACATGTAAATATATGTATTTTACACACTTATAACACTAGAGAATAACAAATATCGTATAGATCCATGTCTCGGATTTAGAGAAATATACCCGTCTGAATGTAGAAAACAAAATTGTACAGTTTGAATTATTTGATAGGGAAATAGTCTGTCATTTTGATGCTCCACACTTACTCAAGGATATTAGAAACAACATGTTAACCAAAAATGTCATTTTTTAACAGCGGGGTACAGCGCAGAAATGGAAATTTTTTTAGTTCACTGACAAAACTAACCGATTTTCTCATTTTCCCAGATAAATTAAAGAAGATGAAGTTGAAAATGGCAGCCCAGGTTCTTAGCCGATCTCTAGCAGCACCTCTGAATATGCATGCTGGTGTGAGCATCAACAAGGGGACTTCGGAGACATCGGAGTTTGTTATTTTTATAAATGTTTTATTTGATAGTGTTAATGAAAATTGTTTAAACCATAATTTTATTATTGATTCTATATTCTAAATATTTTTTAAAATCTAGTCCGGGCAATTATTATTTAAAACAGTTTTTATTCGCTTATCTCAGAATGTACTAAACGTCACATAGGATTTATTATACAGGTTTATTTGGAAAACATTAATAACTTCGCAGGATCACATTCCTGCCTTAATTATGAGTGGAAAATGTTCAAGCTATTATGACCTGATATTAATAGTTAAGGAGATATACGACATCAAAGTTTGCATTTTTTTTTCAATATTTATGACTTATTTTTTGTGAAACGTTGGACTATTATTACAGTAACTTATATCAAATATGAGAAATTTATTCCCTTTAATACGTTTAAGTCAAATAAAAAAAAATAAAAACCTTCGAATTCCAATCGGGAAACATTCCAATTGGAATTTTTCAGGGTTTTTATCATTTTATTTGGCCTGTATTAAAGTGTATGAATTATTCGTAATCGATATGAGTTACTTTAATGATAATCCAACGTTTTACAATAAATAAGTCAGAAATATTGAAAAAAATGCAAACTTTGATGTCGCATATCTCCATAACTATTGATATTAGGTCATGATAGCTTGTACATTTTCAACTCATAATCAAGGCAGGAATATAGTCCTATGAGGTTTTTAATGTTTTCCAAATAACCCTGTATATACAGCGACGATTTGTTATAGATAAGAAACATACTCTGCAATTCACTACTATATTTTGGTATAATCACTAAATAATAAGTCATTGTTTTCCTTTATTTTGATTTGTTCAGTAAATTCTTTATCAAATTTTTTTAATGTAACATATACTAAATGTTTTTTATTGTAAAATTTATTATATTCATTATGGAATTGGCGGATTTGATGTAAATAAATATTTAATTCAAATTTATCGTATTTTATTTTAAAACCTTTACATTATCAGGAATAAATATTAATTTAAACAGATAAATATATAAATAAATCAAGCTAAATGTATGTGACGGTCGCTAGGTGGCGACTGTTAAAATCATAGAATTCATGACTTTATGAGTGCGCGTTCTTTATCTTCTTTATTCTGTGGTTAACAGTTCATGCACAATAATATTGAGCAAATTTCAGCTGTAATCGTGGCTACAAGCTTACTAGGATGAACACAAAATTATACACGATAATGACTCTTACGCTCATGACACCTAGTATCAAAATTGATTTCACTGTTTGGCTTAATATTTTCAGGATGTTTTTGACTGGCCGATACCTTGACACCTTGAATATTATGCGCACGCAATAAATAATCGGCGAAAACTCTATTTTTATCAAGTTTTTTTGGCACCAAATATCAAAACATTAAAATAGTCTTAATCATAAAATATGTAGTTTATTGATAGTCACCACTTCGCAATTGTTTGAGCAACTGTCACATTCGTTAGAATTGAAAAATGTCGCGTTTTAGGTGTCATTTTATTTTCAAAACGTTATTAAATTAGTTAATTCTATTAACAAATTTAATTTAGTAATAAAAGCTGGACATGCATTTATTTTTTTCAACAGTAGTGTTGATATAATAAGAATACAAAGAAATTACAGTTGATACCTATATATTTTTTATATCATGTATGTATGTATACAAGGTGTAACAGAGCTAGTCCACAATACTTTACAAGTGGATTCCTGGCTTGATTATGAGTCGAAAATGTTCAGGCAACCATGACCTAATATCAATAGGTATGGAGTTATGCAATATCAAAGTTTGAATTTTTTTTCAATATTTCTGATTCATTTTTTACAAAACGTTGAGGTATCATTACAGTAACTAATAACGATTACAAAAATTCATTCGTTTCAATCAAAGTAAAATAAAATAATGAAATCCTTGAAAAAATTCCAATTGGAATGTTTTCCAATTGAAATTTGATGGTTTTTATCATTTTATTTGACTTGTATTCAAGGGAATGAATTTTTCATATTCCTGTTATAATAGTTTAACGTTTTGCAAAAAATAAGTCAGAAAAATTGGGAAAAAAACGAGCGAGCCTTACAGCAGTCGCAATAATTTGGTGTGTAACAATTGAAATCTTACAATTAAAAATGTCGATTGAGCAGCAACAGAAATTAACATTAAAATTTAAAAAAGCTTATACCTACCTATATATTTATTGATAATAGATAATACAAGTTAAGAAAATGTATGTGCATTATTTATTATTGAATTTTGCTGCACCAGGTAGGTACCGCATATCTACATAATATGCATTTTGTTTAGAAATGTGTTTGGTCAATTATATTTATTTATTTATTTTCATAGATGGCGGCAGTGTGCCGCCATACATATTGTATGAAAACTTTGAATAAATATTTTAAAATAATCACATAAATTACATAAAATTTGAGAATGTAATCATTGGGTAATTATTGTTTACATTAATGTAAAAAAGGTATTTATTGATAATTTCGAAGATATAAGCCAAAATATCGTCACGATCGTAGAACAATGACGGATGTGCAAAAAATTACATATTGATTTTTTGGATGGTTAAATAGTGAAAAAAAGAAGCCATCTAAGGCCCCGGGTACGATACGAGCGGTGAGCGGCAGAGCGTCAGAGCGTCAGAGCGTCAATGCGGCTGAGCGGCAAGCGGTGAGAAGCGCCGGCTACGATACAAAGCGGCTGAGCGGTAACTTCTGTCAGTCGCCGTGCCGTCATACTCATTTTAAGTGAAAACGTCAGACATTTATGGAAATATTATTTATTGAATGTCAAGAGGAAATGTGGCGTTCACCCGATAAACAGGAGTAGAAAGGTTTACGGAGAGTACCACAATTTGTTTAATAATTTAAGAAACGACGAAACTCATTTTTTTTAATATATAAGGATGTCTATACAAAAATTTAATTATTTACTCCAGAAAGTAACCCCTCGCTTGACAAAGAAAAGGCTGGCTCTTCAACAGCAAATAACAGTAGAAGGAAGACTCGTGGTAACACTGAGGTATGTAATAAAAGACATATGTTTTGAAAATTTTTGACACTGTATTCAAAATGTTCACATTTGAAAAATATTTTTTCCATTACATCAAATGGCCATGGGCTCTAAAACATGTTGATATTTATATAAAAAAACACACATATATATAAAATAAGTTTAACAATTATATCCCGGGTGAATTCCATGACACTTTTCCACTTTTTGTGTGGAGGACTGGCGGCAGAACCAGATTTAGCAGGCGCGGTTTGAACACTCTTCCTGAAACTGTCTTTCAAATTCTTCCACTTCTTTTTACAGTCGTCCCCTGTAAAAAAGATTATTTGTATCATTATAACAAAACATTATTTTATACCTAAACATTATGTCCTGTTTCTTTCAGGTTCTTGGCAACGGGGGCCAGACAGAGATGGCATTAATGACACGGACTACATATCAGTTCTCCATGAAGAGACAACGAATGAATTTAGGAAGTTTAGTGGGTCCCATTCCAGAGCAATATCGAAGGTCAACCGCAGGAGCAATAGAAATAAGGAATACATTTATGACTTATTTAAGCAATAGATAATAATCTTTTTTTTACAATTGTATTTGTAATCGACATTTAAGAGTATGAATTAAAACAATAAAGTAATCTTACCTGACACATTTATTGCTTGTCCAACTTCTTCCCACAGTTTTTTCGTAATAATTTTAAAATCATTATGTCTGTCATTCCACAAACATGTCAAACATTGCACTTGAGATATTAAATATATCTATTAAATTGAGATATCTCACACTCGAGATCCGTTAACTTTTTCTTATCTGACATTGTTTTGTAGGAGAGCTTCAACACAAACTGTAAAATATCTCTGCAAACAGTTTCCCATAGAAAAATTGACAGAAAAAAAAACAGACGCTTGAGCGGTGAGCGAAATTTAATGTCCGGGAACAGCGGCGAGCGGCGAAGTGTGAGCGGCAAGCGGTGCCGCCCTGCCGCTCTTGCTTATCGTAGCCTGCTACTACCCCATCTATATCAAGCTCAAACAAACAAAAACGTGAGCGGCACCGCTTCATGGACAAGAGCGGCACTCTTGTCTATGTCTGCCGCTCTGCCGCTCGCCGCTTACCGCTCGCCGCTCGCATCGTACCCGGGGTCTGCTTGCTTGCTTGCCGGATCAAAAAACTTTGGATCGATTTTTAACCCTTTTCCCATGATCAAATCGAGCTGAAACTTGGCAAGTAGATGTATCAAATTTTCGTTAAAAAAATTAATAATTATAGTATAATTTCGGATTTTTAGAAATTTTATTGGTTTTTTCAAATTGGAATCATTAGAAAAGTTTGATTAGCAACGGCGGCCCGATAACGTCGCGGAATATTTTCTTAATTTGAATTACTCCATCGGTATACATAATAGGTACTTCACTACGAATGTCGAAAATCTAAATTGACTGACAAATGTTTTTAGAATTTAATCTTCAAAGCATGAAGTGTCTTATCAAAGCCCAAAACATCTGATATTTTAGAAATATATTAAATTACTGTAAGTTAAGTATTATGTTATATGTTTTAATTCGTCTTTAATTGTTGTTATATTTTACAAAGAAAGGGAGTATAATGAAAACTTGGTTTTTATGGGTTACTTTTTTTCTCATTAATTTAACCGTCGTTGTACGAAGTTGGTATAACGACGGTTCTGATTTGCGACCGTAGAACAATGCAGCATGAGTAAAAACGTCGTTGTACTGCGCTGACCATATTTGAAGTTTGAAAGGTATCAACTTTAAATAACTAACCCAAGTTTCAAAGGAAAATCTTTTGTAGTTATCGAGCTATGACATTAAATATCTTTATGTAAATAAAACTTCAAACTGCTCTCCTGCACATTTGAGAAAATTCTACGATTATGACGATATATCAAAATTAAAACATCCACGCGCCTGACACCAGTCGCGTAGCGTATATACAAAATCAGAAGCGTAGGCTGCTGGAAGTACGCGTCTTCGCTGTGATAGCAATTGCTGGACATTGATTTGTTTATAAACGATAATTCTTTTACATCGCGTGAGACACAGTATAAGGCACCGAGAGGAGAATTTTTAATTTATGGCTATCGAAAGAAAGATTAGTTTCAATGATAACTAACTAACTAACTAACTTACCATCACGCTGTTTCCCCGTGGAGGTAGGCAAAGAGGATAGAGCGCCATACTCTTCTGTCCTGACATACAACTTTCACTTCATCTACATTCATACATCTTCGCATGCAAGCTCGACGGTTGTTGAGGCTTCTAACAGGACCATCCTCCAGTATCTGGTTAATCTGGTCATGACACGTCTTTCGTGGTCGCCCCCTCTTTCTGGCGCCGTCAACAGTGATTAGTAAATTCTGAAAAGTTAATCTATTTTGACAAAGTATGTGTTTATTTATTCTGTTGTGTTGTAATTCGATCCATACAGTTTTAACCTGGATTCTAAGTCATCAAATCCTCTATTGGCTCTCGGATATTGCAAATCTTCCGATCTGTGAAGAAGGCGCTGACGTCGCTGCTATAATTTCAGTTTTACGAGTATGACTTTGACGTCATCACGTTTATTAAAATTTAACATTGGCTCGGTTGGAGGTGTCTACGTAAACCAGAGAGAAGACTGTCAAAAATAATACCAGCACCTTTTGCATTCGGTAGGTACATGAAACATAACCAAGCCGGCGATAGATAAACTGGAAGAATATTTGGCGAGACAGAAACGTCATCAGGTACTGATTTCATCACGAAGTTATATTGTAATTTGAAAAATAAAGAAATGCGTAAGAAATTACAGTATAAATGAAAATAAATAAATATTAAAAACTATTAGTCATTGACGTATTATAATATAGATACGTTATTCCAATACTAGTCGGCTTTCATAGGTAGCAAATATTGCATTGAAAGAGACAACAAATTACGCCACGAAAATTTGTAATTGGCATAATTTTATAAACCATTATTTTATATTTGTTAAGATGTTGATTTGCTGTTAATTTTCCGCAAAATAAAATAAATAAATAAAAAGAGTAGGTACAGAGACCATTTACAGAATCACGAAGAACTTTGAAAGACCTGTAATATGAAGACAGACTGAAGGAATTCGAAAGGGGTGACTTGATTGAGACTTTATTTTGATGTCCTGACAAAATTTTGTCAGGACATCATAGTTACCCTGAGATTAAAAAAAATGTTAAATTAATCTTCGTGGACACTAAAAAAATGAACAAAATTCTTTTTGCATCCAATCCAAGAAAATACTTTCTTGCGAATAAAATAGACGAAGCACGGATCAAACTTATGCAACAAATCATCGACGCTACATAAGTGTATAAATTAATTCAAAGCTGGATTAGATTCTCATTTGGAGATAAGAATACTTTGATTTATTGTGAAATAAGATATGAAAGTATCAGCAGAATGTTCCAAACAATTTATTCAACAAGATCTCATTCGACTTTCAGTCTTCCTCAAAGCAGGTTTCATTTTTCGCTTATACACTATGTTTTCTAAATATAATAAAAATACAATAAAATAAAAAATAATTATTCAATTCCAATGTCAAAAATATCTGTTCTCTATGGTTTTGATAAAATTTGTCTACAGTCTATGATATGCGATGACATCTGACAGCCAGGGCCTGCGCACTCTATCCATAAAGTTTCGATTCCGTTATAATGGCATCAATTCTTTTATGGGAATTTTTTTAAATTTCATTTTTCGGCGGTTCTAATTTGGTGTCAGTACTTACCTACCCTTGCCAACTATTTTAACAATTATTGTAGTGGTATTAATGTTGGTTTCGCAAAATGTTCAAATTGGTTACACTGTTCACAAATATTCTGTGGTTCACAATTTGCGACGCGACGCCATTTTAATTTTTATCAAATATGTCTTTATTTTGTGGCGATTTTGCTTGTTTATTTTTTTACAATCCCGCTACCACGTCACCGCCTCCGACATTGACATCCTCTGATAATATGTTTGTTTCGATATGAAACTGAATATTGACATTTCACAAAGGATATCTGCTACAAAAACGAAATATTTTATCGTCCTTTTGAACTGTCATACTGAAACCGAAAATACACGTGAGTGATTGTATTTTATATTTATATTAATTATATTTGGAATGTTTTATTATAATTGTGTTTGAAAGTTTATTAGAAAAAGTTATTTTACAAAGGAAAACTAATTTACATAGGGTATAAAAGCGAAGGCAGCAATATCCAAAAAATTGTTTTGAATGTAGTCACAGAGGATTACTAATTTAAAATTAACCGAATTCTAGATTTTATGTATTATTTTATCCCTTCCAAAATCTTGTTTCCTATAAATTTACAGGCTATGTTTCCCATAAAATCTCAATACTGTTGACTCATTTGTCCAAGTTTTCCGTATGATTAAAATACAAAAAAAAATTATGGTTAATTATTATTACATCATTATCTTTGTATAACATGCATACAATTATTAATTAAGAGTTATTATTATTTCACTGCTGGTTTTAGAAAGAACAGAACTTCCCACTGACATGTGTAAATGATAAGTAAAATTATTATGTCTACAGATTCAAGTCCAAGGAGATGAATATTGGTGTGACGGATGAATATCTCAATGGAATCCTCAGAACCCAGCTCCAGCAAAGGAGATGAGGGTAAGAATATACAACTATAATCTATAACTAAATATTTTTTAAACAATGATTGCTTGTGTTGTATTTTTTTTAATACACAATACATACATTAATAAATGTTTACAACATGAATAAAATAAATTTAAAAAACAGTACTAAAATATTAAACTAAGTAATTTAATTTAGTTAAAGTATGTTTATGTTAATAAAATTTAATTAAAGATGGACACACTCTCCCACACTTGTTAATTTAATTTAATTGTTAATACCCATTAATTTAATTTAATTGTTAATACCCATTAATTTAATTGTTAATAAAATTTAGTTAAAAATGGACACACTCATCTGTCATTTTCCAGCGTTGTCAAATTTAACAGATTGTATTATTTTTAAGGTTAAAATCAAGAAGAAGAAAGAAAGCGTTGCTGCCTAACCGGTCTGTAGCAGCATTCTTAAAAATCCATGCAGATGTAAGCATCGACAAAGAGGCTTCACAGACAGTGGACTTTGTAAAATATTATTAGAAATGTAAAAATAATGTGCATAATAATATCGAACCATGAGTACTTTAGTGTATTAAGTGAAAAATGCAGTTTTGAGATATCGGCGTTAGATGTTATAAATTTCTTTATCAAATTGATTTTCAATTATTTGTTTTAGAATTTTTTGAATATTGCAAGGATTTGGATTGCCTCACATGCACCCATCGATAAACCTTATATTTGCTTATAAGGTTTATCAATGGGTACAGCATAATATAACTATTTTATTATATTTTGATTGAGACAAGGTTTTATAAAAGAGATAAATCATTTAGACCTTCCGACAAATCTGGTGTTTTTAGTATATCTAAAATTAGTGTTTTGCTTTCCTGAATGGGAACATTAATGAATGATCTTGCAATATCAAATGATACTAACTTTTCATTCAATATCTTTTAAGGTATTGACTACATGAAATTTTAATTGTATACTTTGGTTTAAATACGTTGGAGTTATTTAATATTTTTGTAATGATTGAAGTTATTTTGAATGTTGGGGAATTGCATTACATTGGGATACTGCTGATCTGATGGGGCTGTTTCCTTTGTGAATTTTGAGAAAGCCGTATAATTTTGCGATCATTAACACTGTTTGCCTTTTTTCCTTACAAATTAAACTTATGGAAGTTATTGTCCGATCGTCCTGATGAAGATATAATACAGTATCGAAATCATTAGACGTTTAAAAAAAATATGTGTGGTTTTTAACGCTATAAGCATAAAAAATATTAAATCATTTGTTCTACTTTTTTAGTTTCAAACCGCTTGATCTTACTGACCGGTTATATTATTTGCAATGCATTGTAAATGATGTCTTATTGATATCTGTTCTTGTATACGCTTATTTAATTGAAAATAATTATTCTGAACATTGAAGTGTAAAATGACAATTGAAAAGAATACTTTTTTTGTTGTGTATCCAGAATAATTATTATGTATGTGTAATGTATATGTATGTAAGAATCGTTGAAAATACTGTCAACCCATTAGAATGTACTCTGTTTATCATATCTTCACACTTTTGATCATTTAGATGATATTCCTAACCTTTTTTTATTATTTTAAAAATTTATTCTTTAAATAGGAAATATAATAATTTTATATTTCTTTATATATACAGCATTACATATAATTATTTAAAATTTTATTCTAACTAAAGTATCACATATTTTTTTAGTTTCCTCTTAAAGTTGTTATATTATTTACATCTCTAATGTCCCTGGTAGTTTTATGTATAGTTTCGTTGTAGTAGTAGTTTTATATATAGCACTGTGCATGATTAAAATTTGTGATTTTTTTTTAATGTAATCTTTTCATCTTCTCTTGTGCAGTGCAGTGTTTGTGTTTGTTTTTTCTTAATACTTCAAAGATGTTGTATCCATTATTAATTTTATACATAAGTAGAAATAGAATTAAATTTAATTATTTGTCTATTATTGGTAAACTTTCTAGCACCACTTTAATTCTTGTGTATTGATTTATTTTTAGTATAATTCTTAATGCTTTCTTTTCGAGTATTGTTATTTTTTCAATTCTTCTTCAACCCAGAAATAGTATACTGCCGCAGTAGTTGATGCGGGGGACAATTATTGCGTTATATGATATATTTTTGCACAATTCTGTTTTGATCTCTTCTGATTCTTTCCAAGGGTGAAATTCATTTTGCTATTTTTTGTTACATATTTTGTGTTCAATGTAAAGTTTAGTTTATGATTTATAATTGCTCCCAAATATTTTATATCGAATTGGGTAGGAATTTATTGCAATGTTTTTTTTAAATCAATATTCGTTGAATTTTTCCTTTGTATATTTGTACTTAAAACAATCATTCTGAATCTAAAAAATATATTATTTGAATGTTACATTTTTTTATCACATCACTTAAATAATATTAGTAATATTATTAACAGGCAATGAAAATTAACTACCACATGAATACGAAGTGTAATCTTATTTTGTATAATCATCACAAATCATTGATTTCCTTTACCTATTAAAATGGTAGCTTGTGGTGTAAATTATTTACCGATCAATTTTACATTTTATTTTCTAAAATATTAATAATTACAAAATATATAATATTGAATTTTTATTTTCTTTGCGAGTTTTGGTATTTAAAAAAATATTAATTCTATGTTTTTGAATTGAATGAATTTTAAATATGAACATTGTTTTTAAAACAAAATCATGTATTTTAATCTGAAATTATGTTCATTATGTAAACATATTCCTGCTCTAAACATGAGATTTTTCTTTTACAGAAAGGTAGTGTGTAAAATTTAAAAAATATTCTGTAACAATATTGACTAATTTAAAAATAATTGTCAGTTTTCTTTGCCAATTCTTTTTCTGACTCTTATTATAGAATTGACGGATAATACATTTTTAATTAAATGTACCATCTTTTATTGTTAAACCTTATTTTCATTTTCAGAAACAAACAGCCGTATTCTGAAAATTGTAATATTGCTATTTCTGTATCTTGACAGTTATTTTATAACATTGTAATGCAGTTAATTTTGACATTTTAAGTTTGACAGATTTGAAATTAATGAATTCAATCAATCAGAAAGCTCTAAAACGTAAATAAACGAAAGTAAAATAAGTTATTCATAATATGTGAATAACTTAGCGTTTGTTTACGTTTTAGAGCTTATCTGATTATTTGAATTCGTTAATTTCAAACCTGTCAAACTTAAAACGTTAAAATTAACAGCATTATAATGTTATACAATAACTGTCAAGATACAGAAATAGCAATATTGCTATTTTCAGAATACGGTCTAAATATTCATTTAATTGAAATAAATAAATAAATAAAGAAAAAAAGGACAAATATATAAATAAATAATAATATCTCCCATAGTCGCAAGATGTCACTTTGCAAATAACAGTTGCCATTCTATTTTGGTCTATATTCTGTGCTGACAGCTTGGCGGGGCCGATTGTTTATTTTCATGAATAAAATGCCTTGCCATTAGATTTGAGGGGTGCGTTCGCGAAAAATGGAAGCTTGCATCAACGCGCAAAGTGGACCCGAAGTGTGCCGAACCTGCCTGTTGAGCTGTGAGAACATGCAGTCGATATTTGATTCCAAACAAAACGACATTCCCGTGTCCATAAGCGAAATGCTCATGAGTTTTTGCTCTATCGAGGTAAATAAACAATCTTGTTTTCAGCGCGCACTTTGGTCTTATCAATTTTAAATTACAGGATGTGTTATTTCGATGACATGATGGAATGTCAAAATGCTAATTGGTGTTTTGTTTGTGTTGTGTTTTGTTTTGACGGAAGGTTTGCTGGTCAAGTTTGTATTACACGTAGATAGACTGAACGGAGAAAAATAAAGTATTAGAATAACTAAATACATTTTCTTTTCTAAAATAGACTCTCTTAAACATTCTTTGAAAAATGTCAAGACATCTGTCAAACGTCAAAATTGTCGCAGCGATTGTTATACTATAGCGATCAAGGCATTTATATTATATTGCTGTCTTCAGTATAGCCCCAGACGCCAAAATTAAAAAAATATTTTTCTTAAAACATTTTTATCATTAATTTGAGTTGTATAAAATGAATGAGTTGTATAAAAATAATGAATTTTTCGTAATCGATATAACTTGTAACTTTTTGCAAAAAAAGTCAGAAATATTGAAAAAAAAAATTGCTGGAATATTTTCGATTCATTATCAAGGCAGGAATCCAAAACTTTTTGCTACTAGCTACGAGACACTCTGTATATAAAAACATATTTGATGCCTCGATGTGGCGTAACGCGATAAAAAAGATAAATTCTGATTACAGATGGCGGCGGGCGACGGCTACACGGAGCAGATCTGCACCGAGTGCTCCCTGGAGACCCTCAGGGCCTACAGCTTCAAGCTCAAGTGCGAGAAGTCCGACGAGGTGTTGCGCAGTCACGCTCGGGTGAGTTCTCCCTCCAATTATTCCGCAGTCCGGCACTCGACTTGACTGCATCATTGCTGCAGATTGCTGGCGAGCTGTGTTTTTGTTGCCGAGTGGTCTGGAATTGTTAAAATATCAGGAGACATTTGATTCAAAGCAACCTCTGAAATACATTATAAATCTGAGATAGATGCTATATAAATTTTTACGATTTGAATTAACCTATTAAATGCCAGATATTTAAAAAAAATAATACCACACATGTTAGTGGCAGGTTTCAGTATAACACTTTACGGTTTAACTGTCTATAAAATGCTGTGAATTTTTTATTTATTGAAATTAACGGACATAGTCCAATAAAATATAATACATAACACAAACAACATAAAATACATCAGAATAAAGGTTATAGCAATTTAAAACAAAATCAAGGACAAATGAAAAGTACTAACAAGATGAGACAAAATCTGGACTATCTAATCGGAGATTGTTTGAATCTGGACAGACTTACACCGAAGAAATCCAGATCCTGTCTTGAGTTTTTTAGACAACATAACCGTGACATAGGAGCGTGGAATCCATAATTGGTTCTATGATGGCTAAGGAACACCATTTCATTATTTCTGAGTCTGCGGGAAGGGATATTGAATTTTATTTGTTCAAGTAAAGAAGGCAAATCAGTGTGGCCATTTAATGTTATGAATATGGTGATTAAGTCAGTGTTTTCTCTACGTTCTTGAAGATTATAAATTTTTAACATTGAATAAATTTTACTGTACGAGTAATCTCCTATATCCAAGCCCATCATTGCAACTTTTCTTAAGAAACAATGTTTATATAGAAGGTATTATTATTTATCATCCACAAACAGAAAATTAACTTTAAATACACGACATTGAAAATCGTGCTCAATCCTGCTTCTGCAAGGTTGAAAAGTGTGTGTAATCACACGCATGGTTTTGGCGCGTGAACACGCTCACGGCATTTAAAGAGTTAAATAAAAGCTACCCATTTCAGCAATCAATTACAACATGCTTATGAAAGAACCCAATATCCTTATTTAGATTTTGAAACACAAACGGATATTTTATACGGACTGTATAAATACGTAGTGATTTGATTCTCAACATTTCGCTGGAGTCACATCACAGTGCCTTCATGAGTTACGACAACGAAACATTGAGAATCAAATTCCTACACATCTATACAGTTCGTATAAAATATGTCATATATAAAATTACAGTAAACAAAACAGTAAAAAAATATTTTATTAATTTGAGAAAACTAATAAACTTTGTATAATTAATAAAAATGAACTTTGTTTTCACCACTTTTGTTGTATAGATAAATATCAACATGTTTCAGAGCCCATGGCCCCTTCGTCAGGATACAATTGTATACTAACAAATTAAATTCAAAAATTGAAGTAGAGACTATCAAAATATAAAAATTATATATGGAAAATGAATAATAATGAAGTACCTACTAACACGAAAACAAATTTAAAAGATAACTATTTAAAAAAAGGACCTGGTTGTTTATAATATTCAATTTACTAATAACACTTAATACAATTGTATCCTGACGAAGGGGCCATGGGATCTTATATATTTTTCAATACAAAAAAGGTGAAAACAAAGTTCATTTTTATTAATTATATTAATAATGTAACCACAAAATGATTTTGATCTTTTTGAAGAAGTTTGATAATGATTATTTTTAAACTTGTATTCCTCCCTCCCCCCAACCGATCTGGTATAATCTGGTAATTGTTTTTCTTTTTAAGAATCCATTTATCATTTATCTATCTATTTATCAGATTCTTGAGAAAGGTACCCACTTGGCTGCCTGTCCTTCGGCTCTTACCTCCACTGATCTCAACCAATATAGCTTTGTATTTATTCAACTTATGCGTGTGTTATCTTGGGATGATTATCTCTCGGGTCAGTGTTTGCTCAATCAAGAAGACCCACTCGAGAGTACTTAAGTAGGAGACTTATGTCTGTATTCCGGTATGTGGGGAGGTCAGTGCAGTCCCACAGATTTCATATAAGTAAACATATCGTCGGCATAAGTGCAATACCGCGTATGAGTCAATCTGTAAAAATTACGTTCTTGGTGCTTTCAGTTGAACGGCACATGCCGCATTGATTAGCCCGTTCAAATATTGAAATTGACCAATATACTGCGTCTAATAAAGCATCTCCAATAAAGAAGCAAGCGAGACCGCGTACATCCCTAAATGCCGGGGGCGTGCAGTGGGAACATCGCAGCGTGACTTTTACGTAACCAATTATTTGGAAAAAAATCAGAATACAACATATATTTCTATCACAATTGTTCATTAGCATTCATATTTTGATATATCATAAAAATATGTTGCGTAAATATTTGATTTCTATTTTTTTTCCAAAATATACTTTTACAAAAAAGTCACGCTTCGATGTTCCCACTGCACGCGCCTGCTAGATGAGCCGTACTGTGTGAAAGTATTAGTGAATCAAGTTGGGAAAAAATTTGCCACTAAAACGCTCTCATGCTGCCTAATCTGTTGATTGAGATATAAATAAACATATAAGAAAGAATTGTATAAAATTAAATTATCTAGAAAAACATCCGTGGTAGCGTATATATATCTTTTAATTACACTAACTAACTTACACCAACAATTTTTGTCTATAAAATTTCATCAAATGTATAACTAAGATATATTGGTTAATTTTCCAGCAATTTTGACCAATTCAGTATTAATCCTTATCAAATTAAACATCTAATTTACCGCAGAACAAATTTGCGCTTTACACCAAATCATTAAATGAAATATCTTAAAAGATATGACGAGTTTAAACTGTACCGGGTGAAGCCGGGCCGAGTTGCTAGTACGGCAATGTCGCGTATGTGCCACAACTAATTTTGCATAAACACAAACGAAAATAAAAATTTACAGTCTAATATACAGGGTTATTTGTAAAACATTAATAATCTCGCAGGACTATACTCCTGCCTTGATTATGAGTCAAAAATGTTCAAGCTATTATGACCTAACATCAATAGTTAAGGAGATATGCGACATCAAAGTTTGCATTTTTTTTTCAATATTTCTGACTTATTTTTTGTAAAACGTTGGACTATCATTATAGTAACTAATATCAATTACGAAAAAGTCATTCGTTTCAATACAAGTTAAATAAAATGATTGAAACCCTAAAAAAATTCTGATTGGAATGTTTTCCAATTGGAATTCGAAGGTTTTATTTTTTTATTTGATTTGTATTAAAGGGAATGAATTTTTCATTTTCGATATAAGTTACTGTAATGATAGTCCAATGTTTTACATAAAATAAGTCAGAAATATCGAAAAAAAAAATTCAAACTTTGATGTTGCATATCTCCTTAACTATTGATATTAGGTCATAATAGCTTGAACATTTTCAACTCATAATCAAAGCAGGAGTACAGTCCTGTGAGGTTATTAATGGTTTACAAATAACCCTGTATAATAGTAACACAAAAAACTACATTTGAATTTATTTTTTATCTTTATTATTGACGAAATTGAAAGGTTTTTTGTCCCTCCTGAACATTTTGACGGTATTACACCGATAATATATTTAATTTTAATACAAGTGGAACATCAAATATAAAAGGATATTGTATATAGACAGAAATTATCACAAGCGGGTACATACGATACATAAAGAAACAAGGAATATAGACAAAAATTATTAAAATACGAGCAAATGATAATACGAGAACTAACTATGTACCACAAACACTCGCCACCGAGACTACGAAGCAATTTCACCTTTATATTATAAGGTTAAAAATAATTAATCTTTGTGTGTGTATCTTATATTTTTCGCTATATTAAAATATTTCCTGTTTCCAGAATTCGGACCCCGCCTACAAAACGGAAATCAAGAGCCCGGTCGACTTTCCCGAATTGAAACAAGAAGACGTCGAAGTAAAATCTGAAGATGAACAATTCTCAGTCAATGTGTACGATGCCTGCATCAAAGACGAGGGCGACGTCTCCGATAATGACGAAGACTATGTCCCGTCGTCGGACGAACGGTCGCATTTCAGGGAGAGCAGGAGGGCAGCGCGGGTAAAAAAAGAAAGAAAAAAAGTAAAAAAGAAAAAGAAGAAAAAAAGGTATAGTTATGATTCAACAATCATAAGAACCACGGCGACAACGGGAATGTATAAATCAATGTGAGTATTGGGTGCTGATGATGTCAAAGTAGCCTACGTTCTAAGTGTTCTATCTGTTACATTGCTGGAGAGAGTTTACAAGATTTTTTTTATTAATGAACCTTTTTATCTGAAATTTTAAACTACAGATTACTTTATAAAGCCTTAAAATGTGGAATACATTAATTTCTCGCCACTTCGCGCTTCGACCTTCGCGGCTTCACTCTATCACGATTTTTTTCAAGTATTGTCATATGTATGACTTTTTGTATAAGTTATATTTTTAAAAGTTCTCACAGCATTTCAGAATTCCTATTAGATCAACAATTATTTATTATTCTGGTTTGTGTCTTCTGGGGTATTATGCCCTGTTATTACAACCTTTCTGGCCAACGTTTCGGATCCCATTGCAGGGTTCATCATATGGGCTGATGTGTTATTGTGAGTGTTGGTGTTGAGGTTAAGTATTGGCTTGCAATACCGTGTCGAAAGCACGTTGAGAACATTGTCAGTGTTGTGTTACGTATTGGCTAGCAATACCATGTCGAAAGCTTGGTGTTTCTGTGTTACGTGGCAATACCGTGTCGGAGTCTTGTGTTATCTTGTGTTGTGTGTATGTTTCATCTATTGTCTGATCAAATACACACGGATTTTTATTGTTTATTGAAGTAATTGCTGATAAAGGTGTCTAAGTTGTGGTTTATTTTGTATTTTTATTATTTTTCAATACTTTGATGTAAAGACTTTTTCAAAAATGACGTAAATCTTTGAATAAATTCACATAAAAGTTCTCAGTGTCCGCTGGTAGTGCGCGAGTCTTATTTTCGGTAATTGTTGTCTTTTTATTTTACATTTATTGCGAATCATATACATGTATAAAAGACTTTATTTCGTAGATTATGATTTTTGGAAAGTCATCTTTTCAATAAATCTTGGTTCACTCTAAAATCTATCGAAATATGAAATAAAACAAACAAAACCCCAATCATTGTCCTTGGGTAAGGTAATACTTAGTAAAACAAGTCAAAAGAAATTGTTATAGTATAAAAATTTACAATGGTAATGTGATAAAAAAAGGACTTATAAAAACCTTAGTTACGTATCCTTAAGAATTTTTTTTTTTAAATTAGTGGCGTCTAACCACGAATTTTAATAAAAAATCAATCAAGTAAATAAAATCAAGCATATAAAATAATATTGAATCTAGAGAAAAAGGCAAAAAAGCATGTACAGTCGAACTCGGTTATAACGAACGCGACGGGACCAACTAAATTTGCTCCTTATAGCCGGGACTCCTTATATCCGGGATTCACTTTTTTCACAATTTTTTTTGATTGTGTGATGTTATTTTCAAGAGCAGCTAAATAAACATCCTTATCTTTCCAGAGTGATGAAACTGTAGAAGACGATTGTGAAAACTTTTTACAGACATTTTGACGCCGATAATTTCGACTTTTTCGCGAACCTAGAGACACTTTTGTTTGTTAGTGAACACGTTTAACTGATCAGGATTTTAAACGCTAATACAGTAAACCGCATAAAATAAACGTCACCATAAACATTTTGGAAACCCCCAATAATCGGAGTTATATGACCAGTATTCTCGACCTTCAGTAAACTATTGCTTGCCTGCGCACGTGGGATTTTCGGACACAAGTTTGTGTACATCATAAAATGAACCCTAATTAAGTACGAGCCGCTTTAAAAGCAAAGTGAAAAAGTTCATTGTTATGAGTACGTACACAGTACGTATGGTACGTTTTTGTCTTTTTTTCTGTAACCCAAGCAAATATGTTTGCAGAGTTTCTAAAATTTGCTCCGTATATCCGGGAATCGCGCTCCTTATAGCCGAGACCGATTGTATGGGACTATGCGCAAATCAAAATGAATTCGCAGTTTTTCTCATTATAGCCGGGATCTCCTTATATCCGAGCTCATTATAACCGAGTTCGACTGTATGTATAAAATTGAAAGGGATTATTTTATTTAAACAGTTTTTGGTTTCAGTTTCGAATGCCCCAAATGCCACGGCCTCTTCAAGACCTTCCACATGATCTGCAAGCATCTCATCAAGGTGCACCAGACAGTCGTGAGGAGCGAGGAGCAGCTTGCTAAACTCATCGACAGCCTCAAAAAGGCCACGCAGAAAACGGAAGCCATCAAAGCGGACGAGCAGGAGGCGGGCGGCGACGCGACGGCGAAGTGCGAAGACACAACGATGCCCGACAGTCTGGAGAGCGGAAAACCGGCGAGGTACAAGTGCGCTAGCTGCGACTTCACGTGCAGGAGTTTCGACGTGATCAAGTCGCATATCGTCGGCCACAGGGGCGAGAAATATATTCAGTGCGACGAATGCGAATATAAGTAAGTACTTTTTTAAAAAATAAATAAGTCGCGTTTAGTTTCATCATTACTTCAGTGCTTTGAAATTAACGGAGCTTAATTAGAGTTTCTATGAAATATATCCAAATGAAATGAATTTATTCATTACTAGCAAAAATGACCTAATTTTACTACATATTTATTTCGGCTCTGAGTTAAGACTTTGAAAAGCGTAGTGTGGCACTTTGATAGCACTAGCAGACATTGTTACATAAAGAATTATGATTTTTTTTGCTTTAAATTGATATCATTTTTATGCATCATCACTGATAGAGTTGGTGACGGACACTTTTATGTATTTGGATTATTCAGATTTTAAAATGCTGTACAATCACGGAGTATAAAATTTTACAGAGTTCAAATAACAGGCAAGGAAGCTGGATCACAGCTGAAGTATGCCCCTCGCTCATATATTTAAGACACACTTATGCAGTTAAAGCATTTATTCTTGCATAATTAATTCCCCTAGTAAAAAAAAGCATATTTTTTTCATGTTTTTAAATTTTTTTATTTTCATTAAAAATTAAGTCTCTTCAAGTAAAAAACTCTTCAAGTAACAAAGCACGACTTGTTTACTGAGAAATTATATTTTTCAAGAGGATTTAGTTTGACCTTTTCACAATGGAGAAGTTTCATAGTGCCGATCATATGATATGTTAACATTGTCCGCAAATAAGTAATCTTATTTTACATTCCCTTAGCATTTTTACAATGTCATTTATGTACAGTGAAACCCTTTTAACTCAAACCCCAACTTTTTTTTTTTTTCCTTTTTTTCTTTTCCCTTCTTTTTCTTCTTCCCAAAACTTTTCCGACATGCAAGACCCAAAATGTTAATGTAATAAATATCCTCATAATTCTATAACCTCGATAATTTGTAATTTGAAGTAGTTGTTATACCCTCGCGCCGTCAACCAACATGTTTTTAAGTCACCTAATTCAAAATTTATTTTAGAACTTCAATGCGCAAGGATTGTGTTTTGATCGTGTACAGTAGCTCTTATGCATCTCACATCACTTTATAGAATCCCCTTTATCTATACACACACTAAATACTGCATTTTTGAAATACATAATTTCTTGAATTATTTAGAAAAACACAAGTACATTTTTTTCATGAGTTTTATGTTTTTTTTTGTGAATTTTGCAATCGCATCGCAATTTCATAGATCGTTTTTGGTACGCTGAATTTTGAATTGACCGGGTTCCACATAATTCAAGTTGAGTTTTTTGGGTCCCGTGAATTATGAATTTCAAATTACGAATTTTGAAATTGGAATCATTGAACTATCGATTAACCGAGACAGAACCTTGTGGTACTCTGAGCTCATTTTGGTTTGACGTCGCACTTACAGATGCAGCGGCATGACCCTGCTGGTGCGCCACAAGCGCGTGCACACCGGCGAGCGCCGCTTCCCCTGCCCTGACTGCCCGTACCGCACCACCTCCAGCTTCCAGCTGCGGAACCACGCGGCCGCCGTGCACAGCGCCGAGACGCCCTTCGCCTGCCACTTCTGCCCCTACACCGCCAAACTCAAACTTACGTAAGTCCATATGTGTGTTACGTAAGTCAAACTTACGTAAGTAAGGCGACCCGCCGCCGACATCCGGGACAATCCCTTTGTGTGGTTAACAGCTATAAATATACTGTACTATTATCAAAAAAGGAAAGTGTTCTAATACAGTCATCCGTATTCTGAACTAAGCAATATTGCTATTTCCTGTATCTTGACAGTTATTGTGACGTTTTATATTTGACAGGTTTGAAATTAATGAATTCAATCAGTTGGAAAGCTCATTATTCGTAATTGTGAATAACTTGAGGTTTGTTACGCGTTAGAGCTTTCTGATTGATTGAATTCATTAATTTCAAACATGTCAAACTTAAAACATCGAAATTGGCGGCAATACAATGCTAGACATGCCTGTCAAGATTGGGATAAAGATCTGACATCTCAATATTGCCATTTTCAGAATAGCACAGAGTGTCAGCTAACTTTAACAATTAAATGAAATATGAGAAACAGAAATGAAAAAGAAAAAATGGCAAGAGGACATCAGACACTTCTTACAAGTTACTTTCATGATTGTCCCACGTTTTACAAAACATAAGCGAAACTATTTAAAAAAATTCAAACTTGAATGTCGCTTATCTCCGTAACTGTCGACATTTGGCCCAAACTTTTCTATTCAAAATTGAATGAAGAACACGCACCCAAAATTTTTGCTATTAGCTATGAGACACCGTGCTGGAACACAACAGATTACGTCACATCATCATCTCTACAGAGTCTCTACACCGAGCCGGCCACTGGCCTTGCTGTGCTCCAGTCCCGGGCGGGCCTAAGTCCTCCCTAAATATGGATGGTAATATGAATGTGTCTGGTTCCTCAGGCTGCAGCACCACATCCAGCGCAAGCACGAGAACAAACGGCCGCACGAGTGTCCGCACTGCCTGAAGCGCTTCTACGCCGGCAAGGACCTGAAGATGCACCTGCGCACGCACACCGGCGAGAAGCCGCACGTCTGCGAGCACTGCGCCATGGCGTTCAGTCAGGTGACTCCACCACACATTGCGTCCTCACCATTTTTAAATTGTTGATGTTTTACCTCTTAAGCCACGTTTTAGTTGAAAATTTAGTTACAGCGTGTTTATTAAATATTTGTTTGTATACGCTGTTTGTCACGCTAGACTGTAAGCTCACATTTAGAGACCGCTTTGATAAACTTCATAGGTGAATTCCTGCATTGATAATGAGTCGAAAATGTTCAAGCACAAGTGACCTAATATCACTAGTTATCAAGATATGCAATATCAATGTTTGCATTTTTTTTTCAATATTTCTGATTTATTTTTTGCAAAAAGTTGAAATGTCATTACAGTAACTTATATTTATTATGATAAATTCATTCGCTTTAATATAAGTCGAATAAAATATAAAAATCTTGCTAAAATTGAGAATATAATTTTTTATATGGTTATTATTATTTTATTTGAGTTGTATTGAAGCAAATTAACTTTTCATAATCGATAAAAGTTACTGTAATGATAGTTCAACTTTAAAAAAAAACAAGTCTGAAATATTTAAAAAAAATGCAAACTATGATATTACACATCTCCATAACTTGTCGTAAATAACATAACATTAGGTTGTGGTTGCTTTCTGTCTTATTAACTCAAAAATGAAATTTCTTTTCTAAGTCTGACACAGGGGTGCCAAATGTTGGCCTTTTGCATTAGTTTAAATCAGTTATGCCATTATAATAAATTGTACTGTTGAGATTCCTAAAATAAAATAAATAAATAAATAATAAAAAAAAAAGTTGACATACATCCTTTTTCCAGAAGTCTAACCTGATGAAGCACGTGCTGGTGATGCACACTGGGGCGTCGGAGCGCGCGCACGCGTGCACCCAGTGCCCGTACCGCGGGCGCACCGTGGCAGACCTGCGCTCCCACCAGCGCCGCCACTCGGGCGTGCGGCCGCACACATGCCCCGTGTGCCAGGCCAGTGTCACCACCAAGAGCACGCTCAAGCTGCACATGTGAGTGATTTTATTCGCCTGCCAATCGTTACTTGTTGAAGAATGTGCGACTTCATCAGTCGGTTCCTACCAGTCCTCCACGTTTCTCCACAGCTCGGAGAGGTGAAATATTTTCAAAGGTGCCGAACGAAACATGTGAATCGTTTTTGTAAAACGATCCATTGTGACTAAATTTCCAAGGACCAAACTCTTGGATACCGTCGCCCACGCTTCCCTTCCTTTCGATTTAAAAAATGTAAAAATTTATGACCCATTCTTTTTTTCAAATGTATCATGAATAAACTAGTGAAAGTTCAAATATTAACTTTTTAGTTTCTTCGGCATGATTGGTTCATCATAAATGAAGTGAAATATTTACATAAATTAAGCGGTATAATTTTTAATAATAAAAAAAAAAAGATTAAAGAAAATTATTAAAAAGGAGAAAATATATGTTGTTTATAATACTCATATATCAATAATATCAAAAGCATGGGATTTTTTTCATTCCTAACAATTGCTGGAATCTTACTTTCAATGGATGATTTTTTTTCGTACAAAGAAGAAAACTTATTTCCACTTTTTAGTCTTCATCGTATTAACTGGTCGTATGCCGCACAATTTCGCGCACGATTGGTGTTTTTTAGATACTTTTTTGTGATTGTTATATCCATGTAAAAATCAATAAGAAGTTGCAGTTTCTGGTTTCTCAATACACAGACTTCAATAATTACTTATATTTCAATAATTAATTATGAAAATAAGTAACGAAATTTACTGTCAGAAATGTACGCACATGTTTATCGAATAAAACCACGGAAGCAATAACACTAAAGATATTGTATTTCAATATTTTTGTTCTAAATATATCAAAAAATATTTACTTAATTTTAACACTTTTTTATTTAAAAATAACATTTTTTAACTGATAAATAACACAGTTAATGCGCAGTTTGAAGACGACATTTGGAATGATTTTTTGTCCGGTTTGCGTGGCAAATGAGGTTACTTGACAAATTGAACTCGTTCATTCATTCAAAAATTTGAGAAATAATCAATGATAAGCTTTAAAAACCCATAAACGCATGTAAAATAGGCCGAATTGGCATACGTGTCTAGGGAGCGCAGATCTGCGCTCTGGCACCTGATGGGATAAATCTTGTAATCAATATTCACCTCAAAACTCAAACATCATTTTTAAAGTAATACAAAACTGACAGATGTCACTGGCATGTAAAATGACGCGTCACCATTCGAAATATTTTTTTTGAATACATAGTTGTACTGATGTTGTAAAACTCATGAACGCTTATTTTATTAAAAATGTTCTTAGGTTCTTCAACCCTGATGATAGACCCCGCAATGGGGTCTGAAACGTCAGCCAGAGAGATCTGATAAACACGGAAAAATAAAAAAGATTATTTAATTGTCATCTGGAATACGTCTCTCAGTTGAATTTCAGATTTGCTTCAGCCTTGTTGGTCAGAAAATGAGTCAAATATTTATTACAGTTTGTGTCCCTTTGCCTGACACGTTATGTACGCAACCATTGTATTCAAACCAACAATGGCAAGCGCCATAATAGAAATGTTGACCTGATTGTAACACATTTTTAAAGAGAATTTTGGTACAAAAAGGTCTGTAGATTCAGACTCGCTGCATATTTGAATGTTCGGTAACGATGAGTGTCCCTGCGCAGGCGCCGACACGAGGGGGACGCGCGCTACACCTGCTCACAGTGCCCGTACCGCTGCTACGAGATGGAGTCCCTCAAGGCGCACAGGAGGGTCCACACGGGCGAGAGGCCGTACGCGTGCGACGTCTGCAACTATCGGTAATTACAACCTCATGTACGCCTTCGACCAATTTAATTTTGTATGAAGATCGGACATTGAAAGCTCTTGCTGGTCTTTGTGTACACTGATTTCAGCAAGGCTTTTGATAAAGAAATAAAAGTAAGAAATGTTTGGTGAGTGTTAATGGTCTCCAAGAAGTTGTGATACAACTCGCAATGTTTGAACAAATCACAGATCACCAAAATATGTATGTAGACAACTAACATAAATTTCGTACAAGATCTGTTTCCACTTTGACTTTTTAAAAAAAATGACTGAGCTTGTATATTTTGAAACAATTATGAAAAGGTTAAACCAAATAACGTACAGATTCTCTGTGGTATGGATAATCTCCTCAGAGCAAAAAATAAAATAAAAACTCAGAAACCCTATGATCGTAGTTTACTTTCAAATTAAAATTACACTATTTTATCGAAGTTTTAGAAAACAGCAGAGATACAACAAGAAAATTTCAAAAAGAAAAACGATTCTTACCAGTCTCAACACATGTTTTCTCTTGTTTAAATGTTCAATTTTTTTTACATTTCAAATTATTTGAAAATAATAAAATGTAGGTAGGTAGGTGCCTACTTTTAAATATGCTGATTTTCTTTACATTTTATAACATATTACAAATTATAACTTTTATGATAAATATTAAATAAGTGTTTTAAATTAAATCATTATCTTATATCTATATGTAGAAGCTAAGAAGGTGTCACATTCCTGCTGCATTTCATAATGTTTTCGTTCCATATTAATTATTTTAAATATTTGATTATTAGAAAACTTTTTATCTGCTGTTAAACATAAAAAAAAAATTTTATGTATGATTTTGGGCGTAACAACTACATATTAAAAATAATAATGTCTCAGTAAATAGCTCGCGCCCATTACAAGAAGACGTAGACTCACTTTGGAACAAAATTTTAAAATTAAATTAGACTTTTTTAACAGAAAAATCTTAACTTTGGTTTAAAAAATACGTTTATGAAAAAGATTTTTTTAAATATGATATTTAAAAATCACGATTTTAAACTCCCGCCAAAATGCTTATTTTCGCAAGTGACGTTAGGCATAAATTTTTAAGTCATCTGACATTTAACATGTAACGGAACATTTGCGTATTTAGACGTTTATTAGTTTTTTACAAAACAAGCTGGCTTTTTTGTATAGAGCGACCATAATGCCAGGAAAAAAGTTTTATACATAATTTTATGGTACCCAAATGTTAAAATTCATTCCTGAAAACAAAAATAAATAATCCAACAATAAAGCATCAATTTTCGGTAAGTTTTCAGATCTGATTTTCCTTCCTCCATACTCCATTATTTTAAATGTATTCTTAGATAGTTATTTTATTAAAATAGGTCAGAAACACTGCAAAAACTATATAAAAACCATGCAAACACAAACAAAAACACAAAGCGAAGACGAACAGTGACCATAGAAAATAAACAAATTACTGTGACCAACACCATAGATTATATATAATTTATCTATAATTCTTGCTAAACAACGTCATGACTAATCATATTGCGTTTTAATGAAATTGTATTTTTTAAGATTTTCATTATAAAAATTATGAATGAAAAATTATCCCACACCATTCTTACTGAGTTACTAAATATAATTTATTTTTCTGAATCTATTTCATATATTTTCATAGATATCTGTAAAATGTGAAATTACTCTATTGTGCAAGAATAAATATTTTGACTGAGGTATAAATGTGTCTTAGCAATTCGCGAGGGGGCACTGTGTGACGTTGTGACTAATCTCCCTTTTTTAAAGAATGGTTTTGGTTCTTCTCTGTAAATATTTATACTCTGTGGGTTCAACAAATTCACTCCTCCAAACAAAGCCGAGGTGGCCATTTAACAACGTTTTAATTAACCCTCTGAGACCGTATGTATGTTCAAATGAACACTAACTTTGCGATTTTATTTTTCCCATAATATATTGAATATAAATGTCGGGTTTTTGTTTTCTGATTGCTGGCAATCTTGTCTTTGGCGTTTATTTTTTCCGCTTGGCTGCGATACGTAATCCCGCCTAAATTGTCGTTTGCATTTTGACAGATCAACTCTCAATGAATCTTCCAATTCCGTCCGTTGTTATTTACATATTTTAAGCATAAACTTACTTTAATTTATCCATTTTTTTATTCAAATTATATTTATTTTGTTGCCTAAGGGTGTATTCTAACTATAACATAAGTAAATACATCAATTTTTCGAAGTTATTTGTCAGAATATTCAACTATAAGTTCTATAACAACTTCTAAACTATAAGGAAAAAAAAAAACTCCAAAAATTTTCAAAAAATTCTGTGATGTTTTTATCATACATCAAATATTTTTTTCAACTGCCATAATTAATTCAGGTTTCAGAGGGTTAAAACAAAATTGAATTCTTCGTGGATCGTATTGTTCTGATTGAAAAACCTCCACATGAACAAATGATGCAAGTTTTCATTGTGTGGAAGTGTGATTATATTTGATTGTGCACCAGGGCCAGGACCAACATGCGGCTGAAGAACCACAAGCTGTCCCACTCCAACCCGCTGAAGTACGCCTGCCAGCACTGCCCCTACCGGGCCAACTACCGCTCCAACCTCATCAAGCACCTGGAGAAGAACTGCGGCGCGGGGAAACGGAAATACACGTAAGGCAGCACAACTCCGTTAACCCATTTGCGGGGGAGAGCGCGCCTATGAAAGGGGCATCAATCAACCTTCATAACTTTCCTTTAAAAAGTTATTTCTAAAAAGTCAACTTTGTTTGGGATTGTTATGTTTGGGAAACCAGCTGTGCCTGCAGCTCCGCCCGCGTGGAATTCAGTTTGAGACTATAAGAGTATCAGTGAAAAATCAGTATAATCTAAACAAATCGTCCAAACAATGTTGTGTAAAAGGCAATTTTTATCTTCATAAAATTTCCTTGATTTATTTTGATAAGAATTTAACATTACTTACTTAAATTGCCCCCGACAGATTAAAATTAATTTTAAATATATATTTTATCAATTTGTGAATTAATCTTAACATATAGATACATGTCGTCGCGGACTTTTTTATAGGCCTTTTTAAGCTCTACAACTTTTCTATAGAAAACATTCATATGCAAAGCTTTCATTCATACTTATTTCTAAGGACACATTCGCTCGACCGGTTTTTCATCGACTTACGTTGCAAAATTGGTCTCCACGAAAAGTCCTTTTATTTTAACGGGATAATATACAGCCTATATCCACCCTGAACGTCCATTCTAAATACTGGTAAAAGAATTTTTGAAATCGGGTGAGTAGTTTTGGAGATTACCTCCTACATCTAAACTTACAAACATAATTCGTGGACATGTACATGAACATGTTACGTTATAAGCATTCCGCGTTACGTAGATGTTATCTGCCTGACTTGTTTACTTCTATTTTAGGCAGTATGGTTACAGTAGAAAATTCAGCCTCATCTAAGTTCCAAATTCTCTGCAGATACATGTGTACTCTTGCATGACACGCTCTAGATTTCTGTACTAGTGCAATTTCTCGTCCCTTCCATAATGAAGGCACGTGTCCCTTTCGAGGAAGCGCGCGCCTTACATAAACATTTACTCACATATTAAAGCTAAATTGGTGAAACTTGCATTTAAATAATCTGAGATAGTCATCTAAAGTAATGATTTGTAATTATCGAAGCATATTTTATAACTTGAATGTACAATTTACTTCTACGCTTAAAAAGCTAAATTCCTAGTAGCATCTTGTCCGTTTGTTACCATTGGTACTATATATTTTTTCCATATTTGTTTATGGAATTTTTTTGGGGTGGAGGATAAAAGTGTATATCTTTCATGGGCACTCTCTCCTACAATGGATGAGAGCACTCCGGTCATCAATGTTGCCCTCAGTCTTAAAATGATCTAATTTTTTGTTGTAATAATGTTATTTGAAATAATACCTGATAGTATTTTAAAGGACATGCTGTATTAAAGAAAAGTTGTCATATATTATTTCAAGAATTTGTAATTTTCAAACATTGTTTTTTGACAAATTTTATAGTTTAATAACTGATTGTTCAAAAAGACTATTAGAAAAAATTTGTTTATAATATTAAGATTGCTATTGTGATATCTAAAGAATATTAAAAATTTCAGAATTCAAAGTTCCATTACACCGACAAGTTGAAATAATTCAATGTTTTTTCTCTCACAGCCGGAATCCGGGGACCAGATACGCAGCGGCGGAGAAGTTGCACTCCACCATTCCCCGCGACGGCCATCACCTCAAGGTGGAGTCGCACATGATGGACAACGAAGATTACAACAATTCAAACAACTGACGTTCCTCACCACACTGGCATTTTAAATAATCTAACTCTGTTATGGTAGAATTAAAAATACAACAAAGTTGCGTTGTTTTATTTCTCACTTTGGTGTCTTGGGATATGCCCGTGTGTTGGATCATCTGGGCGCTCTGCCATACCCCGCTCATTCAATCATTTAAAACCTGCACTTTGAGCCAGATGAAAAATGTGGACTGCGATATAAGGAAGCCTGGTGCTTAAAGAGTTAATCTCCATAAATATTAGGTCATGGTTGCTTGAACATTTTCGACTCATTATCAAGCCAGGAATCTACCTGTAAAATTTTTAGGACCAGCTATGAGATACCTAGCATAAAAGGAAAACTGAGATGAGATTCCTATAAGATGTAGGTTTCATAGATTCCGGAGAAATTTCCATGAGTAGTGAGAGGTTTTTTGTATTTATCTCAGGAACATCAGAGTATTGTAGACTCTAAGGAATTGGAAAAAAAAACGTATACGACTTCCAAAAAATTTGATAGATGTGGTAATCAATCATGGGTAGAATTGGTTATTGTTAAATTGTGTAAAGTGATCACTTAAGCCGTAATATAAGAGTCATAAGCCCTATAAACACCCAAATACCTACATCATCATCATTCTTGGCACTACAACCCATGGTGGGTCTTGGCCTCCTCAAGAGTCTTCCTCCACTCATCTCGGTTTAGTGCCAGCTCTCTCCAGTCCGAAGCTCCAAGGCAGATATGTCTTTGAGGACGTTGGCCTTGAGTTCAGCAGGGACTTGATGCTCGGTCACTCTCTCCACATGACTTAGTCACCGAAGTCTTCCCAGTGTTATAAATTTGGTGACGTTTAGCTCCTTAAACAGAGTTTGGAGCTCATTGTTGTAACATCTGCGCCAAAGTCCATTTTCCAGAACCGGTCCGAAGATACGCCTCATAAACGTCCAGTGTTCTTCCATACCTTCCTTCCGTATATAAAAAGACTTCGTCTCTGCGAGACATCTCTATAATATATGTATTTTCATTAATGATGATCCCTTGGGAACGAAAATCCAGTAGGTAATTGTGTTCTTGAAAAATTTGAACATATGTAATGTTTCTGGTGAGACCGTGATATAGTCCGTCCAACTTATCTGGAGAATAAAGGAGGGTGTCCCAATCGTTGTGGTACTGCCCATAGTCTAAAAATTATCTAATTTGTAGGGAATTTTATGCAAATTCGTTTTTTCTTAAACAAGTATTAAGCAGTATACGACACAATAAAAAACAAAAAATGTAAACTAACGTACAAATAAATTTATCAAAATATACATTCGTAAAATACACAACGTCACAAAATGGCGTTTTTTCAAAATCAAAGAAAAATACAATTTTCAGGAAAAAAAACAAACAATAATAATTCTTTTAGGCTGGCGCCACATTACGCAGATCTTCCGCCGCGTTTTTTCCGTTGCGCCAAATCGGCAAAGCAAATAGATCGACCGATCATCCGCGTAGTGTGTTTAATAAGCGCATATTGTATGGAAAGAAATGTAGCGATGTTCCACGACAGAAGAGACGCGGCGGAAGATCCGCGCAGTGCGGCGCCGGTTTTATTCGGTGTCTCATACCTAATGATCATGACCACCATGTTTAACTCAGTAACACCTAAGGATATCAATCGGTTTAGGGCTGTTGTATCAACTTGGTTTATAGTAATCTTTCGTTCAAAGCATAGATATTTTGCATTTTACACAGATCAAACAACTCGCTCTCGTAAAAACCTATGCTTTAAATGAACTATTGCTATAAAGTAAGTTGATGCAACCAGTCTTTAATGTGCATAAATAAAAAAGTTTATTTTTGAAAAAAGATGTTTATACAAATGAACTCGTTAATGAATTATGTAATAAAAAGTATAAATAATAAAAATTCTATGTAAAAAATTATCGAATAAAATATGTTCTAAAACTTTTCTCATCTTACGGCTTCTAATTCAATTTTTCCACTTATCCTTGTTCTTTTTTTCCGGGTGTAGATATTTTAATGCCCATTTCCACGGCCACTTTACCTTCTTTAACTATTTTGTAAATTGCCGATTCAGAAATACCTGAAGAAATTGTATAATAGTAAAATAAAAAACTAAGTATGGGAAAATCATTATAACTGCATGGCAGCACTAACCTGAAGTGGCGGCAATAAGTCTATGAACAAAATCAAACGGTATAATTGGGGCTTTTAGACGTCGTTCCTCTTCAAAAAACGTGTGCATTTTCAAGATTATTTCCAGAACACTGCTTTTAATGGTTTTTGGCATGGTGACAATCTAAATTTTTCTTTAAAAACTATCGAAACAGTCGTGAACCCCTCTGTAAACAAAGTCTGTCAAAGGTCTGTCAGCTGTAGATAATCCAATATGGCGTCGTTAGTTCCAAATTTGGCCATTCTTCAGAAAAGTTAGACGAACTATAATTCTTACAAATTTTCAATAGATTTTAAGGTTAGAATAAACTATATTCACATATGTAATGAATAAAAAAACAAAAATCTCCGAGTTCCAAATAGGTCCTGTTGTTTAATTAATTGTATATAATCTATGGCTCACCCGTGTCTATGGATAAGCGCCATTTGACGTCACTCATAACTGACGCCTCTTTCTCGCTGTAGACATTAATCGTAACTGTTGTATCGCTCTCGCTGAAGAGAGTGGAACCATGGAAAGAGGAAGCCCAGATGCTCCTGCTGTCAAGCCCGAGCCAGGGTCTGCAGCCGGGAGCGGCGATGAAGAGCTCTACACAGAGGTGGACATATCCTATCCTGACATCAAGCAGGAATGCTTGGAGTACTCCAGGCGGGCCGACCAGCAAGCCGGTGAGGAATTTCCTTCATATTCCCCATAATTTAATAATGTTCCCATATAGTTCAACAAGTATTGAAAAAGTATGCAAACATTGATATTCCGTAACTATTGATATATATTTATTCCGTAACTATTGCTTTAACATTTTCGACTCATTATCAAGGCAAGAATCTACCTGTAAAGTTTTTGCTACTAGCTATGAGACCTTGTATAAAAGTAATCTTCATGCCCTTAAAATTACACAAAAATTGATTATCAAAATAATATCCGAACCTATCCAACTGATTTACTATTTAAAAAATTCAATATCCCTAATTTAGACAGACTTTATAAGAATACCACATTATTACTAATACACAAAAGAGTATTTTGATCACCAAATAACAAACACACTCTGTAGTCATAATACTTGTGGAATTCATACCGCAATACAGAAAACCACCAATCTAGGCCACACACACACACACTCACACACACACACACACACACACACACACACAAAACACAAACAAACACGCCCACACCAAACACACACAACACAAACCACACAAACCCACCACCAACCACATACACCGACACACACACACACACACACACACACACACACACACACACACACACACACACACACACACACACACACACACACACACACACACACACACACACACACACAGTGGCAGGGGATGCCCAGGCAAATCGGGGCACGAGCAAGACACGCGCGGCCGGCAGTTCATTGCACCATCAGTATTTCGGACGATTTCTTCACACACACACAGCTGAACTCCAGAAGACTCATTTGTTCGTAAATTATATAAAAAGAGGCACACTGAGTCAGTCTGTCATCTACCTCCGGCCGCGGCCGGAGGCTATGGCCCTTAGAGTATCTATCATTGTCTCTACAATGTATATTTTTTCTCATGTATATTTTTTACTTGTTTTATCGAAATAATAAATCATCAAATATTCTACGCCTTTGGAGCTTTTCCGTCGCATGGCGGTGGTGACCCGAAAAAGCCATTGCTCCTAACCATCTCTAAGCCCCCAAATACTTATAGTCATGGTCAAAGAACACAAACAATATGAAGTATAAATTAAACTGAAATTATATACAAATTAATTGAAGTATAAACTAAAGTTAACAAAACAGTCACGCAACGCCTAGGTCTGCCTTCAGTAGTCTGCCAGTAAATATAAGAACCCACAATAATTATATCATATTTTAAAAATATAGATATCAACAGTTATAAAGACATCCAATATCAAAGTTCGCATGAATTTTTTCCATTCTGATTTATTTTTTGCAAATGTCGAACTATCATCACAGTAACTTATATCGATTATGAAAAATTCATTCGCTTCAATATTAAAAAAATCATTTGCTCCTTGCTATGGATATCTATTCCACCTGCCTCAACGATTCCCTATTGTAATATGAATTGTATAAAGGCATACTTGTATACTATAAAGGCGTAATTCTAAGTGTGATATCTTCGACCTGCCTGTCAAGGTTTCTTCTTTAGGGAATTCCGGGTATATGCCGGAATGTCTCTACAGATTTATTATGATTCGAACCAAAGTGCAGCAATATTCGGCGGCCAGTTAT